>JAUTDX010000500.1:0-143001 GCA_030844895.1 Ambrosia x helenae | reverse complement strand
AAAACTTGGGTAAGTAACGCATAATTTGTTACTTGGTGTCTTAGTTTACCAAACGAACAATTCATTAGTGTTACAACATTACTATTAAAGAATTGCTCACATCTCTACAGTATAATATTCGAGTCAATTATCAACTTGTTTTTAGCTCATTCAACTTTTATAAGTTTGAGTCGAAGTAAATGTTAGGCCCCTATCATGGGCTAACTCTATACAATAAATTTTAACCATTCTTTCTTCTATTGTTTATATTTAAAATAGGAAAGTTTTTGTACAAATTGTTTTATTAAATAAATAGGGCCGTAAATGTGAAAAGTGAATGAGAATTTTTTAAAAAAAAAAAAATTTCGAAAACCTTGTTTAACATGTGTTTTACTACTAATATAGAAAAATAGTGCAATTTCTCTTGTAGAGTAATTATGTAATTACTCTAATAACGTAAAGAGATCAAATTTGGACATAGCTAGGTGGTACGACTTCGCGGTATTCGATAATGGTTGGTAAAGTATATTTGAATTTGGGTGAATGGTATGTCCATGTTTGATGTTTTGTTTGAATTTGATTTGTATTGGCCCAGGTAGATGCTGGCTTAATAATGGGTTTTGTGGTGATTGGACATTGTAGTCTCTTGGTGGAGTGAATAAAATGTTTGTTCTGGTTGTTCAAAATAAAATTACACTAAGATTTTTTTTATTTTTTAATGTTTTTATATCTAAATCATGTTGTTGAAGCAGTTGTAGAAGATGCAAGAAGAGTCGGATGCAGAAATTTTTTCAATGGGTTCATTGTTTTTATATGCTCTAATTTATATAACCGGGAATAAAATTTTCCGGGTCGGTCGACGCTTCGAGTCGGTTCTACGTTTCGGGTCACAGATAAGGGTTAATATCGCATAAAGTTCACATAAGCATTCTAGGCGTTAACAAATCAACAATATTCATAATTTCTAAACCTAATGGGAATTTAAGAAATTGAATAGTCACATGATTCACATTCCATTAGCAAATTAAAAATTGTATACTTTTTCCTTCAACGGCAACTAAAGCTTTATGAAAAACAAACAACATCAAACAATCAATCAATAACTTCCCCTCTTTCATTGTCTGACATGTTTCAACAGTTGTTCTCTATCCTATAATCCAGTCACACACTGATGTAATTTCATGGCATGATAAAAAGTTTAGAAAAAATATGCATTTTTTTTAAAAAATATGCATTTAATAACAACATTTTGAACCACCTAAAACGATATTTACAGCTGTTATAGAACAATTATTTTGATTGTATGAAGCAATAAACAAATCCAGAATAAGGAATACCATATCACATAGAGGAGGCTAGAGGTACATATCTTGAAATTTTGGTTGAAGCATTTTGTCAAGCAGTTGGCGTGCATCTTCAAACCTATCATTTTTAAAACAAAAAAAAAACATCAGCCATAGATCATAAACTATATGATAAAAACACAAACACACAATCACTTAATACCTTAATCACATAGACAGTTAAGTTCGAAAACACATACTGGTACTGGTTCAAGGTGGCTTTAAAGAAGAAAATGGATACAGATGGATCGAGAATAGACTAGAAAAATGGATTGGGGCTTTGTTTCATTTTAAAGAAAATGAATGTAAGTTTGTGAACTTGGGGTAGTAGAAATTGGAATCTGTATTTGGATGGGGGAAAAATTTAGGAAATGAAAATGAAGGAGGGAATTTTTAATTTATTTTGGGTGTATTTTAGGCGGATTTGTAGTTAAAAAAATGTAAAGAAAAAGAATTCTAGACGGATTTGTATCAGAAAGGACTCGAACCTGGTTTCCCTTGTTTGTTGGGAAGCGCTTTATCCACCAAGCTGTGAATAGACTTTGCTTATGGGTTCAGCTAGGGGTGCAAACGAGCCGAGCCGAGCCCGAGCTCGACCAGCTCGAGCTCGAGCTCGATTAACTTATAAGAGCTCGAGCTCGAGCTCGGCTCGGTTCGAGCTTTGTTTTTAAAGCTCGAGCTCGGCTCGTTAATAGTTTCTCAAGCTCGAGCTCGGCTCGGGCTCGGCTCGTTTAGCGGTTATTAGTTAATATATTAAATTAAATAATATATATAATAGGCTCGTTTAGGCTCGATAAGTCAAAAGCTCGGCTCGGCTCGTTTATTACACGACTTAAAATGTGGGTAAAAATATAAAATATTAATAAACCTAATATTATATTAGGCTCGATAAGGCTCGACGAGCCTGGCGAGCTTCATATGCCAGGCTCGAGCTCGAGCTCGATAAGTAAACGAGCTTCATATTAGGCTCAAGCTCGGCTCGAGCTCGATAAGGCTCGGCTCGTTTCGAGCTTTTTACCGAGCCGATCTCGAGTAGCTCGCGAGCTACTCGCTCATTTGCACCCCTAGGTTCAGCCATATTATATTAATGGGTTCAGACCTGTGTTTTATATATAATTTCTATTAAAAATTTTGAAACGCAATGTGTTCGCGTGAACACGTAGCTATCAACGTAGATCCGCCCCTGTGTAGAAGATGATTCGCTTCTCATGTTTAGTAGGTTAAACTCATTTTTATTTGATCATTACGCTATATAAAATTATATAGTATATTAATATATTCATTTTCGATACATGTAAAATGGATTAAGGCATTCACTTGGGTGTAGCCAATAATTTTTTTTTAAAGCTAACACATCCTGGATACCCACGAGGCACTCAGTTCCTAGGTCCACCAATTTAGAAAAAAGCCGACCATCCACCCGCTCGAACATATAAATTAGGAACCTAAATTACCATAGTTTTGCAGAATCAGAATCTGTTCTATTCGTATAAACCATATCCACTGCAGAAAATAAGAAGTTATTCTGTTCGTATATATCTAACGCAGAAAACCAAAAAAAGGAGCCTCACTCAATTATGTGTAGAATTCAAAACAAATTTCACAATTTTAAAATGTTAGTGGTGTGGTGTCAGAATCCTTCTGACAATCCTATTGCCACCATACTGTACTCCAACTTACAAGCCGGAATAATATACACCCCCTTCAACTTTTCTTGAGTTCTCAAATATGCTTCGTAACTTTATATTTTTTAATATGTACACATGTACAGACAATATGGTCCAAGCCCCCAGGGTTTGCAACAAATACTCCATAAAAGTACTAGGATTGGAATTGAATCTCACAAAGGGGGGTTTTCTCATAATTATTATGAGTTTCCTTCTGAATTGGTGACTTGGTGGTGGAATATAATCGCGTGGCAACATTGGTGGCACGATGATACTCCAATGGTCCGTGAGTGATTTCCAATTGTTGGCCGTTAAAAAAAAATTGGAATTGAAGTCATCAGTTAATACATTTTATTAATAAATTGAGTTTCTATTAATCAATTATATTTATTTAGTTAGCTGAAAGGTTTTTGTTTCGATTAATAATCAAAACTAAACTTAGGCTAACATTTTTGTTTAGACATACATTTGATGGAGGAATAAATAAATGAATGAATGTATAAAATATGAAGTATAAAAGTTATAAACATATAATGGCTTTGTTTGGTTAATTTCGGTAACCGATGGTACAAAAAAACAGATAACCGCTTTCCGGTTAATTCAATTGTAAGTTCATTTCAGTTCACTTTCGTCGGTTTTCAACTCGATTTTGGTTATTAATCACCCCTATGAAGTGTGAGACTTATCATATTAGCCCCTGTATTTGCATATTAAAGCTGTTTACGGTCCAATATTGAAGGTTTTAGGTGAGACCCTAAGTTAAACCATTAGTGATGATTTTTTTTTATTGTAAACCAAAACTAAACCAAACCAAATCGCTATAAAATGATCGGTTCGGATTTGGTTTCACCATTTAGATTTCACAAGTCGTTTAGTCTTTCCCATCCCTCCCCAAGAAGAACACCCAAGCAATCTTACGATATTCCGATGCCTCACGTTACAAGATGTCTGTTCAGCGCTTCAAGTTTTGGGTCCCGTGTTAAGTTTTGTCGAGGACTATATGAATTTGGTTATCTTGGTTTTAACCAAACGAACTTTTTAAAACCAAATATGCAATTCGATTCGTTATAATCGGTTTCGGCTGAGTTTAAGTTTTAATTTAATAGTTTGTATCTGAATACTAATATACCCCCCATAATTATTTTAATTTAACACACATATATCCTTTAATTATTCCATCTTTTTTGCTATCTATCTTCAGAAAATGAGTATGTATATATAAATACTAGATTATATCCCATAAGCTTTTTAGAATGGGTAATTCTAATATCATGTGATAAAATATGTGTTATGATGTAACATAGAAATTAATTTACTATAACATGAAAAAAAAAGACAATTTTAATCATGTGAATAAGAATGAAAATGTATATTGAAAAGAAGATGTATGTTTAGATGAGGAACAGAGCTATAAACAACCATTGCAATGCATGATTGGTGCGGTAGTTGTGAAGGTGTGGCTTTTTTTAGAAAGGAGTGGATTTAACCTGTTATGCTCTTGATGAAAATAAAATTCCTAGCTTGAACATGATTAGTGACTTTGCCTAGATATGATTAATGGATTTAATTGAACACATTGTATTTTTTTTCCTGTATGAACCGGAAAAAAAAATCTTTTTTTTTTCGTTTTTTCGTATGTCACTATGGTACTCGTTGGGAAGATAATAAAACATTCGTTAATTTGGTGTAATTTAAAAAAACTCATATATAAAAGTTATTAAAGTTTTAAAATTTTGAGAAACATGAGAGAGAAAGATATTTTTGAATGGAAATAAAAAGGATGCCACATGACACACCCAAGAGGGGAGGAATGGCCTCTTTGAGTGTCATGTAGGATTTCATATTCTGTCATTAATATAGTAGATTATCCCGGAAGCTTTCCGGGATAGATAAATCTAATATGATGTGATAAAATATGTATTATGATGTAACATAGAAATTAATGTACTATAATATGAAAAATAACAATTTTAATCATTTGAATAACAATGAAAATATATATTTAAAAGAAGATTTATGTTAGGATGAGGGTAAACAACCATTGTAGAGCTAGAAACAACAATTATAGGGCGTGATTGAGGCGGTAGTCTTGAAGTTGTGACCTTTTTTTTTTGAAAAATAGTGGGTTTAATCTATTCTGCTCTTGAAGAAAATAGAATTGCTAGTTTGAACATGATAGTGACTTGCCTATACATGATTAATGAATTATCTAAACACATTGTGTTTTTTTCCTGTATAAAAAAACCGACAAAAAAAAATCGTTTTTTTTTTCAATTTTTGTATAACACTATGATACTCGTTGGAAAGATAATAAAATGTTCGTTAATTTGGTGTAGTATTTTTTTTTTCAAAAAAAATATCGTAATATAAAAGTTATTAATTTTTAAAATTGTGGGAGAAACATGAGAGAGATAAAAAAATTTTGCACGAAAATAAGGAGGAGGATGACACGTGACACACCCAAAGGAGGATGATGGCCTTTTTAAGTGCAATGTAGAATTTAAGGGGTGTTTGGGATTGATTATTCAAAACAGATTATGCGTTTTGAAAAAGCAGTGGTGGAGCTGCTTATAGATTATTGCGTTTTGGTAGCCTAAAAAACTGATTATCTGTGTTTTCAAAACGCAATCCAAACACTAAAAACTGATTATCTGCGTTTTCAAAACGCAATAATCTAAAAATCAGATTTAAAACGCAATCACAAATACCCTTTAAGTGTTTTGGTTTAAATTTTTTTTTAAATCCACTTAATGACATGACATGTCACATGACACACTTAAGTAGAAGGTTAGCCTTTTTAAATGTCACGTAAGATTTTGAGTTTTGGTTTATTATAATACATAGAATATAGATATAGGTGTAAGGGTGGGGTTACGGTACAAAGGGTGTGTTTTGTGAGAAGGGTGAGAAGGCATGTGAGGGTGACACATGGCAATGTTATATTTAAATCTAAAGGGTATTAGAGTAATTACATACCTATTCATGATTATGGAAATTTCAATCTATAATTAATTTGAGATATTTTCGGGATTTTATAATCTAAAAAACATCAATGTGTTTTATCAAAAAGCATCGTGTGTTTTAAACTCATAAGAACTTATTGTGTTTTATCAAAAACGTCATGTGTTTTAAACTCATAAGAATTTATTGTGTTTTATAAAAAAATGTCGTGTGTTTTAAACTCATGTTAAACTACCAGATTAACTTATCGTGTTCTATCAAAACCATCTAACACCCATTTAAACCTATTGTGTTTTAAACTCATGTTAACGATACACATAAAACACAATAACATGAACATTCATTAAACACACAGAACACATAAAAATAGTGTTTTAACTTTATGTTTAACCATTGTCATATAAGCATACAACCAATCCAAAACACAAAAAAACGTACAACCACAAACGATAAACCTTACAAATATCCAGTCTCTTCATTAATGTCCTTTAAACCCTTGCTAAACGTCGTTCTCATCTTGTTCCTTTTAACGTAAAAACCCTCAAAATTGAAAAAAAAAAAAACACAACACTATCCTCTTTTCTGTCGCTTCATCACTAATCGTTGTTCTCAACCATTCGCTTCATCACTATCCTCTTTCCTTTAAAATAAAAAAAAAGGAAAAAACAAACAAACAAGATCATCTCCAACAACCGGTCGCTTCATCTTGTGTCCTGTTAATGTAAAAACCCTCAAAATTAAAACCCACAAATCACAATATCACTGTTTTGTATTACAGTAACACGCATAACCAAAATATATGGTTTTATGCTTACCTTGGAAGGTCAAGTTTTGTTCTTATTATAAAATTTATAAGGAAATATTATTGGAATATTATTTGGTAAGAAAGCATGGATGAAAGAGACAAGGTGAATAATATTATTATTACCAACAGATGGATGGATGGATAAAGGTGAAGAAGGAAGGAAAGGAACAATCTTTGGAGTGGTGAGCATTTAGTTGATTATTATCAAAAACGACGAGAGAGATATTTTTGGAATTATAAAACCACCATTATGAAAATTGGGTGATAAGGCGAGAATTAAGGATGGTTGGAAAAGTTAACTTCTTTAAAACAAATAAAGTGACTATAATGCCCCTCAGGTTTAATTAATTAAATAATTTTATAACACTTATTTACATTTTTGCCATCAGCCAATCTCAACCCTCCATCTATAGATCCAATGGCCATAAACACTTCTTACCCTTCTTACAAAAAACACCTTTTGTACCCGAACCTCTACCATAGGTGTAATAGATTATTTTTTTAAAATCTAATTAGAGAAATAATTTAATTCTTGTCTATTGATTGAAGTGGGAGAATATAATAAAAACTGTAACTGTAACTGTCTACGGTCGAGGAATTGGAGATACCAAAAGGTATACGATGCCATTGCTTAGAAAAAGCAACTCATTTGCATGCTTACTTGCCTTCAAGACACACATGCCCTTCCAAACTCTTTTCTTTTTCCCTCCCTACCCAAAAACCTATGCCGTTTTTCTTTTTAGTTTTTCATCCCGAGTTTCAAAACAAAACAAAAGCTTAATAATAACTTTTTGTCATGTAAAGAACGAAGCTTTAACAAATAAACATTCGGTGAATTATAAGTATTGTATAAACATATTATATGTTATTTGAAATGTAAGTTTAAAACCGCAAACATATTACATGTTATTTGAAATGTGATTTTAAAACCGCATTTTAACCAAATCACCATTTTTTTTCTCCGTCACACTACCATTTAATTGTATTGTATTTAATTGTTTTTCTCAGTTCTTAATTTAATTTTTATTATGCATCATATATGGTTTATTCTTTTTATAATGATTTAAATTTTGTAAATGATCAACTTGTTTCCAAAAATAATTTAAGAACTGGACGTACTATCCGATGATGCCAGACCAGCTGGTTGAGGTGGGGGGTTTTAAAGCTTAGCTTCTTTCCTCCCTGGGGTGCCCGGTTCGAATCCCACGTCGAGCGGGGCTTTGGCCTTGTATAGTCCTGGCCGAGAGCCGTACACAAAAAAAAAAAAAAAAACTGGACGTACTACGTAGATACAAATTAATACAATAGTTATTATTAAAGTAATACACTAATACGTGAATATAATAACTATAAAGCTAATTATCGAATCTGGACTTGCTTTACACGTGAATCGATATTGTAAGATTAAAAACTTAATCCAAGAAAAAAGAGAAGTTTTGTTGTGAATTGTTTACAGATTGTTGCTTTTGAAACATATGTTAAAACAGCTAAAACATAGATTTGTCTTTATTGACCTGTTTGTGAATAATAATTTCATAATTATGTGTGCTTTTCTAGATTTCATAATTATCACACGCTTTTTTATCTAACGAATAAAAACAGTTTTGTTAACGTTGTTTATTATTTTTTTAAAAAGATAACTTCAATAAAATAAAAACAAGACACCATTCGTCTCCTAGAAAGAGAACGAGCCGTCTCAAACCGAAATTACATCAATGTTAATTTATACCATGAATCCCAATCGTACCCACTAAATTTACTTATAGACTTATACCACAAATAACCATACGCCTTCACATCCGCTATAATCGTCACTCCTTTTGTCCGTATACCGGCCTCTAAACACTAAATCATTCCAAGCTTTCCATATGCGCCAACACGTAATAATTAATAAACCTTTTATCATGTCTTTGTACATTGTGGGTCGGCCACAACTATCTGCAATGTCTATCAAGTCTTTGGTCTCAAACGCGAACATATGGGGAATACCACACCATAAGGATGTAAAAATATGCGCTGCTGTTTCCTCAGAGTCGTTGCAGAGCGGACAACTTGTGTCCCCAACAGCGATGTGTCTTCGAGCTAAAGCGAACCTCGTTGGAATTCTTTCAAATATTGCCCTCCACATGAAGATGTTACATTTTAGGGGAAGCCACTTGCACCACTTATAGATGAGGTCGGAGCCTGCAGTAACCTTCTTCGACAGCCAAGTTTAGAGTGCAGCAACAGAGAAACATTCATTCGAACCTTGCCACTGCCACTGATCTCTAGCATCAGACAGAACTGTACCTGCAAGCTCGTTAGAAAAATTAACTTTGTTTATTAACGTTCCAAAAATCCCCTAAAACAAAGTGCTGCAAAATTGTGCACTGATTGTAAATATCGTTGTTTATTAGGTCACAGTTTTATTATTGTTATTATTATATGTATTAAAAAGCAATTGTTATAATACTATATTATTTAAAGATTATGATTAATTTTAAATAACTTTTATAAAGTTAAATATACATTTTTTTTATGAAAGTTCAAATATACCAATGCAATTTTTATTTATATCAACTTTGTCAAAACAATGTCAAATATAACATATTTTTTAAGTAAAAAGCATCGTCGTAACACTACTGTGAAGAACTGAACGAGTTCCAACCAAAAAACATAAAAAACAGCATTAAATTTACCAGAACCGCTATCGGCATTTGTTTTATAGCTTTTGATCGACAAAGACACGTCTATTTCTTTTTGTGCAATCGGTTTAAACACGTGTCGTCATCTTTTTAGGCAATCACGACTTTCTTTAATGCCATAACAAACCAAATCGACGGTGAAATAATTTTCCGCATCACAGTGTGGGCTAATCACATTAGTTATTGTAATATTGACACGAATTAGTGAATTACTCTTATTTCTTCTTATACTTTTATTAATTGTTTTTACTTATTACAATTATCTTGTTATATACGCATAAGCAAGCTAAATGAATGGAATCAATGTATTAGCTTGTTAGACTCGGTTCAAATTTTGGATAAAAAGACGAGTGGGTGTGGTTGGGAGATAGGTGAGGGAGCTTCTCGGTTGGTTCGGTTAAAGAGTAATTGGGTAGGGATATCGATCATACTCGTCATTTTGTTATAAAGGGTGCCTAACAAATGTAATATTTTTGTTTGGAGGGCAAAGTTAAACCACATTTCGACTCTCGATGCTCTTAGGGGCGGAATGTTCAAATTGGTGATCTTAGATGTGCTTTGTGCGAGTCAGAGTCGTCTGGCCATCTTTTAACTTCTCAGTTAAAACCTCTTACAACTTCATTTAGGGGCTATTTGGTAAGCCTCCTAATGAGGCTCTGAATAATTCAGTGCTGAATAATTCAGCATTCAGAGCGTTTGTTTCAGCTTCTGAATGGAATGGTTAAAGCTGAACCATTAAGATTTGGGATGTTGCTGAACCATTAAGCACCGAACCACTGAACTACGCTGAACCTTAATGAGACTCTCCTAATGTGGGACAAGAAAATTAACCATTAAGAGGTCCAAATTAATGATTCAACACTTAACCATTCATACCTCTTAATGATTCAGCAGTCAATCAACCAAACAACCCCTTATACATCGGGTTGAGAAGATAGATAAAGAGGCTTTTCATGCTATCATTATGGTGACTTGTTCATGTTTATGAAAAACAAGGAAAGAAAAAAAAGGTATCTAATACGGTGGATAAACCAGAGGATATCATCAAGTCCCTTGGTTTTCTCTAGTTAAAAATATGGGAAATGGAATTTAAAAATCCTAATTTTGGGGGTTGGAAAGGAGCAGTCTCAACTTGAAAGTTGTAAGATAACAGTCCCAACTTGTCAACGTTTTTATTTTGTTGGTCCCAAACTAACCCCAGTTAAGTTTTTTTGTTATGTGCCAACGTGGCAATCCACGTGGCAGTCCAAGTGGCACAGTATGTCCAGTTGGCAAAAAACGTGGGTCCCACTTGTTTTTTCAATTAAAAAAATCTATTAATTATGCAAAAAAAATCTTTAAATAATAATAACAAAGAATTTATATATATATATATATATATATAGGGGATGGATAATTTGAAAACCCTCCCCAGTTAAGAAAACCCATTAAACCCCAATCTTAACCATCCATCTAAACTGATCTATGGTGGAGATTGTTTGTTACCTTTGATCAAAAGTTAATATTCATATTTAGAGGCAAAAGGGTAGGATGGTCAAAGATTTTATGTGTTCTCTCTCTTCTAGATTCTTGAAACTGACACAACTCTATATCTCTCACATCAGTAGGCTTATTTTCTACCCTCTAATTAAACAACTTGATAAGTGATGAGAGAGATTGTAGCTAAAACATCAGTTATTCCAAACATTCAACAAAACCCACCATATCCTTCACTCTTCATCAATTTACTTTCCTCTCACTATGTTATTAAAGTAATGACACTAAAAATATATATTTTATATATTTTCAAAATAAAATACAACCCAACAACAAAAAAACTTATGTTTTCACAAACTATCTCACTAAAAGCATATAATAAATTATAACTCAACAACAAAAAAATATGTTTTCATAACTTAACTCACCAAAAAATATATAATAAAATTATAACCCTGCAACAAAACATATGTTTTCACATTTATCTCACCCCAAACATATATAAATTATAACCTAACAACAAAAACATATGTTTTCACAAACTTATTTTACTAAAAAAATTCAAATTATAAATCCATACATCAAAAAACATATGTTTTTAGATGAAAACAAATTTTTGATATACAAAAAAAAAAGATAAACGAACCGTTAACACTTCGATTAAATCATAAGCATTTACAAAAAAAACATTGAATATAAAATACTAAACAAACCTAAACAACCTCATCAAAACCCAGATCTAGATCCAAGAACAGTGAAAACATATGTTTTTAAATGAAAAACACAAATGTTTTCACAACATCAACCAGAAGAAATTTATACAGCAGAACATTCACAAACTTTAAAACACACAAAAAAAACTAGATCTAAACTTCCCCCCCCCCCCCCAAAAAAAAAAAAAAATATTATGTAGGCTTCACCGGATTTTTTGACCCACCAAACAAACACCTCGTCACCACCGGCTTCATCTATAAACCACTGGATCTGGCTTCACCGGCTTCAACGTACACCAACGTACACCATAGAATCTGTTGACAGTTGGATTCCACTCGAATTTGTCATTCTGATAAGGAGAAAATTCAGCTTGCGGAAACTTCTTGTCCGGAGATGATCCTGCAAGGACGGCAAAAAACCTAATTCTTCTTCTCTAACCAATCTAAAACTAACCAAAAAGTAACAAAACTACCATATGTATAATAGCAACGGCAAACTTTCAAATTTGTAACATTAGTAAGTGGTATTACTCATCACCTTCAAAAGCAAACTCTCAAAATTGTATAATAGCAACAGCACCGAACTTGAGCAGAGAGAGACCAAGAAAGAAGTAAAATGTAATATACAAAAAAAAATTATAGTTAATTGTATACCTTGAAAGAAACTTTCAAAATCATGTGACGCCACTAGTAATGAACTTGATTGAGCCAATTCCATACCATTCTTGAATTTAACAATCGGTGCTACAACTTTATCAAGACAGGATCTAAGATTAAAGAACACAAATTGAACTTGGTGGTGATGTACCACAATCTTAGAGAAAAAAAAGAAAATTGTGTGAATATAATGATGGAAATAAAGAGATGGACTTCTAATTAAAAAGAAAGGGAGATGAACATATGAAAATAAAGAGAGAGGAATAGAGATATGGATATGTGATGTAGAGAGAGAAAAAGGTGGATATATGAAAATAAAAAGAATCTACCTGACATATTTGACATATTGCAGAATAATATGAAGTACCAAAAATGCCCTCAAGGTCTAAAGTAAGATGTTAGACGTGGCATGATCTAGAACCCTTAGATGGGGTTTAGTGGGTTTGCACAACTCAAACTAGTTTTCAAATTATAATTGGCCTTATGTATATATATATATATATATATATATATAGGCTAAGTATCCTATAGAAACCTTATTGAGTTGTGGAAACTCTAGAAACCCATCAAGTGGCTCACATACATCCACGTCTCCCATGTTGAATATATGACCAAGGGTAATTTAGACATTCACTTCTTACACAATCTCTATCTCTCTCCTATCACATCACATCTACTTTTATATCTCTCTCTTACTTTACATTTGAATAAATCCATCATCCCATCTCTATATCCCTGTTTTCATTTTCAAAGAAATAAAAAATCAAATGGAGTGAAACATCAAATGGAGTGAAACATCAACAGTGTGCATTCGAACACACAGACAGTAGCACCAATCATCCTCACCATCTCTTATTATTATTATTCTCTCCTTACTTATAATAATAATAATCCTTTCTTAACCATCATTCAACCCTTTTGCCACCTATTTCATATTTTCAAGATTTTATTTGAAGCTTTATGCTCGTTTTTTGAAATACACAATTTTTTTCTTCTAATTTTCTGGTTTACGTAAAAGAATCGGTGGTGGTGGTTACGAAAAGGTGTAGGACGGTCGTGAAATGGCTTGTACTTCCAGATCTGGGTAGAGAGAGGATAGAACGAGAAGGAGAGTGTGGGTGCCGGTGTTTAGATCCAACACTCACAACTTCATTGTGTTCAGATCTATACCCTAACCCTTGTCGTCTTTGTTTCCCGATTAACCATAGTCGAAGGTTCAGTTCTATGGCCGAAATGAGAGTTTAGTGATGATGATAATGATTCAGATCTATGGCCGAAGATTGTACCACGGTTCAGATCTATGACCGAATTGATTCTGATCTATGTCCGGAAAAGTTTCATGTGTAAGTGTTTTGTTGAAAATGAAATACAAGTTGGTGTGGGTTTTCTTTGTCGTGGGTTGTTTTTTTTTGTTGGGTTTTCTTGTCGTGGGTTGTAGCCTTGCTGTTGCCGATGATATTTTCTTCATCCTAGAGTTGCTATGGATGCCAAACCCTCATTGTGAAAGGATTTTAGAACATAAATGGATTTTTAATTGTTTTCATAATATAAATTTTTTTTATTCTTTATATGCCTCACTGTTAAGGTGTTTTAAAACAGAAATGGCTGGCTTTTGATCTCTATTTTGACTTCATGTTATTATTCTTAATAGAAGTGAGATCTTTTGATTTTTAAAATAGAATTTATCTTTAGTTTTGACTTTTATAAACACAGGTAAACAGGCGGTGGTGTAGACGGAGATGGTTTCTTACCAGGAACATTAGTTTGTGTTTATGTTGTTAACAATGTTTGGATTTATTGTTTTGTGTTTTTCTTAATATGTAACATGCACATTCATGAGATGGTTTGTTACCAGAAACATTTTTCTTGGGTGTTTTCGTATGTAACATGTCTTGTAACATATGGGAAGATATGTAAAACATGTCTATGTAACGATGTAACCTATTTTATTTATCATGTTTTTGTAACATGTTTGTGTTGTTTACAATGTTAAAGCTATAACATACTATTAAAAGTTGTAACAACACATGTCATATAGTTGTAACATAATAACAAAAGCTATAACATAGTAGCAGTGTAAGATGTAACATAATATCAAAAGTTGTAACATACTACAGTATAAGTGGCGCTACAGTAACAAAACTTGTAACATACTACCAAAAGTTGTAACAACGCATGTCACGTAGTTTTTTTTAGGATTTTTAAATATATAAATATTAATGTTGTTCATACAAATCGAAAAAAAAAAATCAAATAGAGGAAAAAGAGAGAGGGGGTTCTTGAAAGTAAGATGATTAATTAATTATCATGAACCTTTTGACTATTTAATACAAATCAATATTTTGAAAAATAAAAGGTAAAAAGTGTGTCAGGATAGGATATGGATACTTTTTGAGAACACAACAACTTTAATACCCTTAATATATAAAAGTGTGTCAGGTAAGAGGAGAGAAAAGCAACATACCTTTATCATATAAAAGTCAATATGTCAGGTAAGAGAAGACAAAGACACATTTTCATGATCAAAATACCCATATTACCCTTTTGACACTAATAAATAAAAAGACATGTACCTTAAATCAATAAATTAAGTTGGATGAATCTTAGCCATTGATGAAAGTAGATCAATGGTTCATATAGGGTTTCTCTAGTTTCTCCATCTCATTAGAGTTTCCAAATTATCTATATCCTATATATATATATATATATATATATATATATATATATACCCCTACATCTTCATCATCTTCACCACAACAACAACCACCCTGCCACCACTGTCCACCACCACCATCTCCGATGACACCCACCACCACCACGAACACCACCAAACACCCCCCCCTCTCTCTCCCTCTTTCTCACTCAAATCTGTGTTCTTCACTCAATTCCTATCAATTTCTCAACAACCAAAAGTAATTACAAAACAAACTAGTTAAAATTAATAAACCCGAAAAAATTAGGGTTTGAATCAGACGGTGTGAATTTCTCCAGACTCAGCATCCGAATCCCCAACTTTATTCGTCAGCAACGTCATCTTCCACAATCTCTCCTTCCTCCATATCATAATCACTCAACCGATTAACAACCGGAACAGGAACAGGAAGCAGAGGTGGTGGCATATCCGTAATTTGTTCATCGTCTTCGTTCCGTTTATCTTTGTCATGTATATCGTCATGCTTACGGCTGTGATGACGGTGATGGTGGTGGTGGTGGCGTTCTTCGATGTCGGTGGTCATGGAAGGAGTTAGGGTTTGGGTTTTTATACAGAAAAAAGGGGATGAGATGATTGAAGGAGATTGTGAGGATTGATGAATGATTTGATGGATATTTGTAGAGAGGTTTGGTTTTGGTTAATTGTAGTAATAATAATATTGTGTTGAATCTGAGAGAAAGGGATTTTTTTGGCCAAAATCTAGAATGGGAAATCGTTTATGTTAAGATTGGGGACTTGGGTTGGCTTCCTTGCATTATTGGTATTTGTCCAATGGGAGAAGATGACCGGTGATGGAGGAGGGCAACCGGAGAAGATGACCGGTGATGGAGGAGGGCAACCGGAGAAGATGACCGGTGATGTAAGGCAACCTGAGAAGGAACTGGTCCTCTCTCCTCTCTCTCTCTCTCTTTCTCTGGTTGTGTGTATCAATTGTGTATATATGTGTGTATATAGTGTATATATTGGTATAAAGATTAAATAAATAAAAAAAGACACATTTACATTGTGGGGCCCACATTTTTTCCAACTGGACAGATTTTGCCATGTGGACTGCCACGTGTGATGCCACGTTGGCGCTTAACAGAAAAACTTAACCTCAGTTAGTTTGGGACCAACAAAATAAAAATGTTGACAAGTTGGGACTGTTATCTTACAACTTTCAAGTTGAGACTGTTCCCTTCCAACACTCAAAGTTGGGATTATTAAATTCCATTTCACCTAAAAAATATAGCCAGAATAAATCATTTACTTGAAAGAGTTCACGTAATTTTGATTTGATGTATTTTTTTTTTGTAGTTTTGTTGGCTGATCTTTTTTTTTTTCTTGTGTATGAAATATGCCTTAAAAACGTTAAATAGTCAAGAAGATCTTATCCCCTCTTTAATACCGTCAACAATATATAAATGACATTCGCAAAGTTCCTTACTTTTAAAACCCAACTAAATCTTGTGAATCAAAAGTTAGAAATGATAACACAAAAGTTGGTGTTTTTTCACACAAAAAGTTTCACATGCCCTTTGTCTTTTGCTATTTTTATGGTAGCACCACATATATATTATTCTCTGTCTGAAGAAAAGGAATATTGTTTTCTTATTTTTATATTGCCGCTTGTTTAATTGGTTATTGTTTAGCCTACAACCTTCATGGAAATCATCTTCAAATGCTTGGTTTTGGTTTGTTATCTTCAATTGGGTGTTGGAATGGCTTCATAAAACTCCATAAAGCACCCAAAGTCGTCCTAGAATAGAATTGGAATTGGAGTGAAACCCCCCTCTTTAATTAGTCAAAATCATAGTTTTTTCACAAAATCTGTCGAGTTGTAACAGTTTTGGCGTCCTTAATGCTAACTCAGGTGTCGTTGATGCCACACACCAATTTCTTTAACGACAAAATCTTGTTGTCCTACGTGGGAATTGTATAGCCATCAACGCAAGTGGCATCGGCGACGCCATGGATTTGCCTTGTTTTGCATGCCGGATCTTCCAAATTGCATCCCAAAACTCGGTAAACTACCAAAATGAACCCTAAACTTGTCAGTGTTGTAAAACACAAACCATACCAAAGTAGTGCATTCTTAAAGCTAATTTCTCACAATTTACCAATATTATAGTTGTTAAGTTTCAGATGTTTACCGAGCCATACCTACACATACTAAAATTTATCTAACACATACCGAAATTTAAACTACATATATCCTACACATATCAAAATATATCTTACATTTATACACATTATCTTACACATATCAAAACTTATCATTCACCATAAATTAGTTTTGTTTTGAAATGATATATTTTTATAACTAGTTATTAGGTTGAAAATTTTTAGCCAAAACATTGAAATATAATTAATTAATCATTTATATAAATTTACGATTAACACATTAAAGTAACATTGTTTACAAATATTCAATAGAACATTTTTATTGATTTAAACTTATTATTCTCTTTCTTCATAGGATTTTCATTTTATTTAAACTTTCCTAAATGCCATAACAATAGAATTTTGATTATTAATGGGTATAGTTTGATATATAAATTTCCAATTCTTTTACAATAGTTTCACAATAAAACGATAGTTCATGATCCATGACACTTCCAACATTTATCTATAATCTATAATAACAAGAACAAAAGCTAAGTAAATCTTATGAATAGCAAAACTATTGATAGAGTATGAGGAGGGTAAGACGTAAGCAAATCTGACCTCTATTGATAGGGATAGATACATTATTATTAAGCAAACTAGATGGCCACAAAAATTTTATACCCACTTTAAGATGAGATATAGAAAGGCCAAGGCTAAATTGATAAACTCGATGTTTTTTCCATTCTTACCCCTTCTTCAATTCTTAGGCAGTGTTTGGTATGCAGGAATAAGAGGCGGTATGGAATGGAGCATTGTGATTAAATGAAAAATTGGTGTCTATTTTGGTCAAAGTAATGGAATTACCTATTACCACCTCCATTCGATTCCCTTTAAAAACATCAAAATTCATTCCATCCACCACATGCCTACCAAAAATACAAGGTAATGATTCATTCCATTCTCACATAGTAACCAAATAAGATCATGAAATGATAATCTCCAATTTCCTTCCTTTGTCCATTAAAGTACCACGTACATTCCATTACCTCGTAGCAAAGAGACCCTGAATCTTAAAAGGTAAAAAGAGATTAAATAATAAATCCTTCCACTATAAACAAGACACGTCTAATAAACTTCAACATCTTATTTAATTTTAACAATTTAGTTCTTTTTCTCTAATAACCTGTGAAAACTTTAATAAAAGAAATTAGATATGTGGTTTTTCTCAATGTTCCAGCACTAGTATTTTGAAAAAAACGAAGTTATATTCGAAATAAAATATTATTTACTATTGAATATTATTGGGGCAATTTTTGATTTCATGGATTTAGACTTTTATCCAACAACAAATATTAACTCATTTAACTTTTTAGTAAAAAAAAAAATCTCTAACGTCGTGCTTGTGTTATCATTTTATAAAATTTTTTTATTATTATTATTACTATTATTATTATTATTATTATTATTATTATTATAAGTTTTAATAAGATAACACAAGTAGCCCCGCACTTGGCATCTTTGCATGAAAAGGAATTTTGAAAGTTTGATAAAGCAGGACAAGGCATGAGTGGGCATCACAAAGAACACAAAAGACACCACTGAAAAGTACCTCATTATCTTTTCACCTTTTATCCAATAACTTCACATTTAATAATCAACTAGTTGTTTAAAATCACGCGCGTTGCGCGTTTTACAATCGAGATTTAGATGAGGTGTTGATCAATCAATGAATTATACAATCGAGATTCCATTTTGGTTGTAAACGTTAAAAAAAATAAAGAAATCTACACATAAGGTAACACATGAAATTTGTAACGAAATTACATAATATTATGTTATTTATATTAATAGTATATAATATAATAAAGTTTTTGAATAAAATAATATGAATAAAATAATAATAAAATTACATAATAATATGATATTTATATTAATAGTATATAATATAATAAAGTTTTTGAATAAAAAAAGTTTTTTAATAAGAATAAAATAATATAAATAAAATAATATTATATTTACTATTAATTTCAATTACTATTCATTAACTTTATCTATTAATAGTATATAATATATAACCCGAATCCAACTCTCACATACAAACATATTTTGAAGATTGATATACATGTAACATGTACTTTTTTTTATAGACATCTTTGAAAATTTTTTGGAACATCTCTAACGCCGTTTGTGAATGCCCTTGAACTCTTGTAAAAGAAACATTTTAACGGACGGGGATGACTTGGTGAGGGGAGAGTAATAAACATAGCAAGAGTCGAGAGACATACGTCTAGACAAATGGACATGAACGAATAATGTAGGAGAATAGGAGAGAGAAACGGCCGTCACTGAGGCTTCTCACATGAATGAGAGACTCTCGCCGTGAAGCACCCACATCATGGATGGTTTTATATTCAATGTTGATAGAATGATAATTGAATGACTACCTTTTGGCCTTCTCATTATCAACAATATATAATACAAGACGGATAAATCAGATCGTGTATATAAGGAAACATGCCAATTTACAATAATTACAATATCAATTATATTTATAATCTATTACACCCTTGCAGTCGAAGTGGGAGGGGAACGGATGCTGAGACTGGAGCGAAAGTCTTCAAATAGAACACGTGGAAGACTCTTGGTGAAGATGTCAGTAACCTGATAACGAGAAGTAACGTGTAGAACTCGAACCTGACCGCGTTGGACTTGCTCACGAACAAAGTGGATGTCCAGCTTAATGTGCTTCGTCCGCTGATGTTGAACCGGGTTGCTAGTCAAGTAGAAGGCACAGCGTGGCTTTTGCGGGCGGACGATGAAGCTCAAGAAGAAGGTTTCGAAGCCAGCAAATTTCTGCAACAACATTTACAACTCCTCTATATTCGGCTTCAGCACTGGATCGGGAGATAGTTGGTTGGCGCTTGGAAGACCAAGAGAAAAGGTTCTCCCCAAAGTAGACACAGTAGCCATTGGTGGAGCGTCTGGTGTCTGGGCAGCCGACCCAGTCAACATCTGTATATGCGATGATAGTAGGGTCACGATGAGGGCATAAGGTGAGGCCGAAATATATGGTACCCTGAACATATATGATAATGCGCTTTAAAACATCCCAGTGACATGTCTTCGGTGCATGCATGTGCATGCAGACCTGTTGAACCGCATAACTAATGTCGGGGTGGGTGAATGTGAGGTATTGAAGAGCACCTGCCAGGCTATAGTACAGTGGTGGGTTGTCAAAGTTGGTACCAGACTGAGCACTTAGTTTTGAGTTGGTGTCTACAGGAGTTGCATCTGGTTTGCAAGAAGACATGCCTGCACGCTCTATAATGTCAGCCGCATAGGTGTGCTGTGATAGAAACATAGTGTCATTGGTGCGTGACACCGATATCCCAAGAAAGTAACTCAAAGGGCCCAAATCCTTCGTGGCAAATTCTTTTGATAAGTGTGCCATGAGCTGTTCTCAAAGAGAAGTAGAAGACGTGACGAGAAGAATGTCATCTAAATATAGAAGCAGAAAAGCAGTATGACCCTGGTGATGGAGAGTGAACAGGGAAGCATCACATACACTATGTCGAAAACCCAAAGAGAGCACGTAATCAATGAATCGTTGATACCAGACTCGAAAGGCTTGCTTTAGACCATACAGAGACTTCTTTAGACGACATACATAGTCCGTAACTGTTTATTACGAAACCCCATGGGTAGATGCATATATACGGTCTCATGCAAATTGCCATGAAGGAATGCATTAGTGACATCCAATTGGTGCACCGACCATGAATTTGATAAAGCAATAGAAAGTACAGTCCGAATGGTGACGGGAAAAAAATGACCTTGTTTCTTGCCTTCCAGATGCACCAACATGTCGTCACATTAATGCGTTGAAAAACTATGGCCTTCTTTTTGTCCACTCGTACATGTCTATTAGCAATACCTTCACGTCAACCCATCCATTTCAATCTTCCAAACGAAACCGTTGATTTTCTTATGCTGCCGGTGGTGGTGGTTTCGGACGAGCAAGAGAATATGAATGCAATGATGAAGCAAATGCAGAGAGTAACCTTCGTAGTCATGGTCGTGTTTAGATAGTCTGATTTTAGGTATTTAGTGAAGTACTATTTATAATGTTATAAAGGTGTGACTAATAAATGGCATTTTGACTACTTTATATCTTACTCTATTTTTTGCATATTACATAAGCATTTGACTTTTTTGCTTAAAAAATTGAAATGAAATAAATGAAATACTCAATATAAATAAATTTTTAAGTGAGACTGGTGACGGATCCAGATCTTTCATCAGGGTACACAATTGGGTTGGCTATAACTGGTTGGTTAAAACGGGTAGTTTTAAACGGGTTAAAATAGTTATATCAGCTACATAAATGAACTTATGAACGCTAGGAGATTAAATAGAAATCAAATAACTAGAAACATCAATTATTTGATATGTTGGCCTGCTTGGGTTAAGCACAATTATGGGTTGGACCAGCCGAAGGTTTTTGGCGCTGTTAATATGGTGCATTTTGTTTATTGTTTATTTTACTGATGTTTATAGGTTGTTTGATTTTGTTACTTTGTTTTTTTTTATTTGTACATTGTTTGTTGGCTCTGTATGGCAATTGATGGCAAAACAATTATTTAACGTTAGCCTATAAACCCTTTGGTACCCAAACTACTAGATATCGTACAGAAATAACAAAGACCAATTCTAAATCTTCCTTAGTGGGCATTTAGGTTTGTGATACAAAACACCATCTTTGGTGAACTCATTGTTAAAGTCTGACTATGCAAGTATGCAAGCACTATAATATAATGTTTATAAACCATATATGGTTCAACAATTAATATTCGAATAACTATATTACATGTACAAGATTGATGAATAGTAATTACATACCATATGTCATGTTTACTTTTGTTCCTCCTTACCTTTGTATTATATATGATTAATCATTTCTTATTTTTTATATAACTTTTAAGCATTTTAATATAACCCTTATGATTTAATATAAGTTCTAAATATTTTACATGAAGTTCTTTTATTTTGTAAAAGACATGAGTATTTTTTTTCATTAACAATACCTAAGCGATAACTCAAATGTTTGCAACTTTTAGTAGATTAGGTTTGATACTACTGTAAAGTTTATTTTACATTTTTAAGTTGTATTTATGTTTGTAACTTTAATTTGATTAGGTGTGATGCTAATGTAAATATTATTTTATGTTTTAAACACAAACATTATGTTTTTTAACGTCCCCACTGCGAAGTAGGGGTTTACGTGTATCAACTCTTCCGTCATAACGCGTGGGTATATTTATTAGTTACAATACATGTAAGAAGAATAAACAAGAAATGAGCACGAGAACTAACTCGTGGGTATATTTACCAGTTACAATCGGGACAAACCCGATTGGTGCATGTACCCCCTTGTTTTTTGGCTAAAAACACCATCACATAATTAACCGTCCATCATTTTTAACGTTATTTCATGAAATTGGTAAAATAAAGTTAAAACTAGTGCAACTTTACTCCCCCCCCCCGAGGGCCATACATATATACATTATTTGCATACAACCGTAAGCGGGAAATTGAGTCAATTGAAGATTCAATCTACCATGTTCACTGTTCCAAAATCGGATGTCAACTGAAGTACTTATAAGTCTGGGTTTTGTTTTTGTTACTTCCCTTCTGTTCGATGAATGTTCTATCGGATGCATTAAGGGTTGGACCGTTTTTTTGTTTTTTTATTTATCTTGGATTTTTGTAGGGTTTCTTGGCTGGCTCGTTGAACCGGTCGGATCGGTGACCCGGTGGTGGCTCCGATTCAATGTCCGGTCCGGTTCTAAAAACATTGGCTATTAAACCATCATCTACACGTTTTGTTCATTATCACAATGCTATATTGCAACCCGTTTTTGAATCCGGATCGACGTCTGGTCCGGTTATGAAAACATTGGCTATTAAACCCACTGGTATAAAATCTCCTTCCCGTTTTAAAAAAAAAAAACCCACTGGTGTGGTATATTGTAACGTAAAGTGTAAACTAATAAACTATCGAAAGAGAGGTTGCCTCAAGGCCCAATGGATTTCCACAAAGCCCAACATAAATTTGAAGTCGTTAATTAACGTGAAACTCGAGAGCCTTGATTATCGGTCAAGTCCGAAAGTATCCGGTCAAGGTAGAGCCTGATCTGATGGTCGGTCATAGTTTAGTTGGAAAATCACGGTTATAGAGATAGCACGTTTAGATGCATCGCTAACAAATCAAATCAACTTTTCAACGAAAGTGACCCATATCTTCATCTTCTTCATCTTCTTCATCTTCCCCTATTAAAACCTCCAATTACAAACCCTAACCCTAAACCAACAATAATCTCAATCCAACCACTATACTTAACCAATGGCGATTCTCTCCGACTACGAAGAAGAAGACAATAAGCAACAACAGTCTGTGAAGACGCCGTTCAACGCCGTGCTCGATTCCGCCGACCCACTTCAGTTCCTTCAAACAGCGTTCGAATTTGTTGCTAAAGAAACCGATCTGTTTAAGAAAGATTCGGTGATTAAGGATGTTAATGGATTGGTTCGGTTGGTGAAGGAAAAGGTTGATGCTGATGAGAGGAAGAGGATAGAGAAGGAGAAGGCTGTTTCTGGGTCTAGTAATGGTGCTAAGAAGAGTGATGATAATAATATTTATAATAATAAGAGGGTTAAGGAGGATTTGGGGTCATCTGGAAGTGGGGTTAAGGAGGTAGTTGATCAGAAGATGGAGGAGAAGGATGGTGATGACAAGGGGTTGAGAGGTATAATATTATTATTTTGTGATGTGGTTAGTTATTTGATTGGATCTTGTTTGATTTTTGTTTTTAAGATGTTTTGGGTTATATTGTTTGAATATGTTATGTGTTGGCTAATGGGATAATAAGTAGTTGGCTTGTGATTAAGTTTTAGGGTTGATGAATTTATCTGTTCGGTTTTTTTTATTTTTTCTGTCTTATGAGTCTTGTGTAGGTGGTGTGTATATCGAACACTCGAGTATTGTGATTGTGTTAGGATATGATTGATTAATAACCTTGTCAGCTGGCTAACTAAGTCGTTTTGAACATTGTTATAAAGAGAGTGTAGCGAGGGTTATTTGATTAATTTTGCCAGTCTAAATGTTTGAAAGGATAACATATTTCCGGGGTGTTTTAAGACTTATTAATATTGCTTTTTCGCTTTACCATATTCTGATACACGTATACCACGTCAAGCTGTTTTACTCGCATCTAGTTTATTATTGCTTGAGTGATTCATCTTCTATTTAGTCGACTACGTACTTTTGGACCTTTTTTTGTCAAAAATGTTTTTTTCATCACTTTTGAATTTATGTGCAGCTCCGAATAAAGGGAATGGACTGGACATGGAGAACTATTCTTGGGTTCAAAGTTTGCAAGAGGTCAATGTTACCATCCCTGTACCTCCTGGAACCAAGTCAAGACTTGTAGACTGTCAAATAAAGAAAAACCATATTAAAGTTGGACTCAAGGGTCAGCCTCCAATACTTGAAGTAAGTCTGCTAAGTGGCATTTAACTATTTTAATGCGAGTTCTTTTTTTTTAATGCTAAGAGTTTTACTTGTATACAGGGGGACTTGTACAAGTCTGTCAAGACTGATGATAGTTTCTGGAGCTTAGGTATACTCTTATGTACCATAGTTATATATAGCTTTTTATATGTGGCCTTTTTCAATTGCATCTTATTTACATGCCCAATCTATATTTGTAGAGGATCAAAAGGCTATCGCGATACTTCTAACTAAACAGGATCAAATGGAATGGTGGAAGTTTTTGGTCAAGGGTGAACCTGAAATCGACACTCAGAAAGTAGAACCTGAGAACAGTAAACTAGCCGACCTGGATCCAGAAACACGATCTACTGTTGAAAAGATGATGGTAGGAAGATAGTTTGTCACGCTCATTTTTTTTTTCCAAAACTTTAGTTTTCACTAATATCTCCTATTTGTGCTTTTTTTTAGTTTGATCAGCGTCAGAAGCAGATGGGCAAACCAACAAGTGACGAGATGCAGAAACAAGACATTCTGAAAAAATTCATGTCTGAGGTAAATTTTTCTTTGTTTAATGGGTGATAAAATGGTATGTTTGGGTAACAACGGGGTCAATAGAGGTTCTGGTTGAAGTTGGCTACAGATTTTTTTAAACCTGTTGGGGACAAAGCAAAGCGTGAATTGACTACAATTAGCGTGTATATTTGATCAAAGTTTCTACGTTTATTAGTTTTTCTGGTGGGTTGACTTCAAATTGACTTTAAATTTGTGCAGCATCCGGAGATGGACTTTTCAAGGGCTAAGATTAACTGAGGGTGTAATCTGTGACAACCTATTTTGAAGACGAGCTATTATGTTTTTGGTTTGGTTTTGCAAGTGCTTTAGGAGATTTTGGGAGAAAGCAAGCTAAATGAATGGAATCAATGTATTAGCTTGTTAGAATCGGTTCAGATTTTGGATAAAAAGACGGGTGGGTGTGGTTGGGAGATAGGTGTGGGAGCTTCTCGGTTGGTTCGGTTAAAGAGTAATTGGGTAGGGATATCGATCATACTCGTCATTTTGTTATGAAGGGTGCCTAACAAATGTAATATTTTTTTTGAGGGCAGAGTTAAACCACATTTCGACTCTCGATGCTCTTAGGGGCGGAATGTTCAAATTGGCGATCTTAGATGTGCTTTGTGCGAGTCAGAGTCGTCTGATCATCTTTTACCTTCATGTATGAGGGTGACGGTTGTGTGGAAACACATCAACTAGGGGCGAAGGATAAGAAGGGCCGGGGGTGGCCCTGGCCCCTCCCGTTTTCTGGCGCGGTGGTAGAAATTTGCGATTTTCTTAGGTAAATTGTGTCCTGATTGAGTCCGGCCCCCACCGATTCCGAAACCAAGCATCGCCACTGACATCAACTCTTGGTGTAGGGTTGGCCCTATTTTTGCTTTCTCAGTTAAAATCTCTTACAACTTCATTTATACATCGGGGTTGAGAAGATAAATAAAGAGGCTTTTCATGATATCATTATGGTGACTTGTTCATGTTTATGAAAAGCAAGGAAAGCAAAAAAGTTTTCTAGTTTCTAATAAGGCGGCTAAACCAGAGGATATCATCAAGTCCCTTGGTTTTCCCTAGTTAAGAAATAAAGCCAGAATAAATCAATTACTTGAAAGAGTTCGCGTAATTTTGATTTGATGTATTTTTTTTTTTTTAGTTTTGTTGGCTGATCTTTTTTTTTTCTTGTGAATGAAATATGCCTTAAAAACGTTAAATAGTCAAGAAGATCTTAACCCCTCTTTAATACCGTCTAACAATATCTAAATGAAATTCGCAAAGTTCCTTACTTTTAAACTAATCTTGTGTATCAAAAGTTAGAAATGATAACACAAAAGTTGGTGTTTTTTCACACAAAAAGTTTCACATGGACCCTTTGTCTTTTGCTATTTTTATGGTACCACCACATATATATTATTCTCTGTCTAAAGAAAAGGAATATTATTTTCTTATTTTTATATTGCCGCTTGTTTAATTGGTTTTTGTTTAGCTTACAACCTTCATGGAAATCATCTTCAACTGCTTGGTTTTGGTTTGCAATCTTCAATTGGGTGTTGGAATGGCTTCATAAAACTCCATAGTCGTCCTAGAATAGAATTGGAATTGGAGTGAAACCCCCTCTTTAATTAGTCAAAATCATAGTTTTTTCACAAAATTTGTCGAGTTGTAATTAGGGCTGTTCATGAGCCGAACCGAGCCGAGCCAGGTCAAGCTCGCGCTCGGCTTGGTTATAAACCGAGCCGGCTCGGCTCGGCTCGGATTTGAAACCGAGCTGGAAATCAAAGCTCGAGCTCGGCTTGGTTTTAAACCGAGCCGGCTCGGCTCGGCTTGGTTTGGCTCGAATTTAAAAAAATGATTTTCAAAATTCAATCATCTAAAATATTATTCAATAGTTAAAAATAGCACATTTAAAATAAGCTTAACCTAATACATTACAGGCTAAAATCAAGTTCAAGCAAATACAAAATAAGTCTCAAATTTCAACGGAATAAAATATAAGTTCACCAGCATACGAATTAACCCCTAAATATGCAATAGATGTCTGATTGAACTCGTAAATACTGACCTCTTTGAAATTAAAAGCAATATTGAGTTTGATAACTTGAGTACTTGGACAATTATCATTATGCTATGGTTAATTTAAATAACTTGATTAGCTATAACTTCAATCCCAAGCACACAATCTCCATGTTACTATTACCAAATATTAAATATGTAACATGTTCCCATCTTTTATAACATCTACATAGTATATTTTATGTATATAAAAATATATATATTAAAAATTAGAATTATTCGAGCCAAACCGAGCCAGCTCGGCTCGTTACGAACCGAGCCGAGCTAGGCTCACTTTCTAACCGATCCGAGTCGGCTCGGCTCCATTTCAAACCGAGCCATATCGAGCGAGCTTTTTTCGAGCTAAATCCGAGCGAGCTTCGAGCGAGCTCCGAGCCACGAGCTTTTTGGACAGCCCTAGTTGTAATAGTTTTTGCGTCCCTGACGCTAACTCAGGTGTCAATGCCACACACCAATTTCTTTAACGACAAAATCTTGTTGTCATACGTGGGAATTGTATAGCCATCAACGCAAGTGGCATCGGCGACGCCATGGATTTTCCTTTTTTGCATGCCGGATCTTCCAAATTGCATCCTGAAACTCGCTAAACTACCAAAATGAACCTTAATTTTGTCAATGATGTAAAACACAAACCATACCAAAGTAGTGCATTCTTAAAGCTAATGTATGACAATTTATTAAAATTATAGCTGTTAAGCTTCAGATATTTTACCAACCCATACCTACGCATACTAAAATTTATCTTACACATACCGAAATTTAAACTACATATATCCTACACATATCAAAACTTATCATTCACCATAAATTAGTTTTGTTTTGAAATTATATATTTTTAAAACTAGTTATTAGGTTAAAAATTTTAGGCAAAACAGAGGAATATAACTAATTATAGTTTATATAAATTTACCATTAAGACATTAAAGTAACATTGTTTATAAAATATTTAATATAACATTTTTATTGATTTAAACTTATTCTTTTTATTCCTTCATAAAATTTTCTTTTTATTTAAACTTTCCTAAATACCATAACAATAGAATTTTGATTATTAATGGGTATAGTTTGATATATATTTCCAATTCTTTGACAATAGTTTCACAATAAAACGATAGTTCATGATCCATGATAATTCCAACATTTATCTATAATCTATAATAACAACAACAAACAAGTTAAGTAAATCTCATAAATAGCAAAACTATTAATAGAGTATGAGAAGGGTAAGACGTAAGCAAACCTGACCTCTATCCATAGGGATAGATACATTATTATTAAGCAAACTATATGACCACAAAAAATTTATACCCACTTTAAGATGAGATATGAAAAGGCCAAGGCTAAATTGATAAACTCAATGTTTTTTCCATCCACCACATGCCTACAAAAAATACAAAGTAATGATTCATTTCATTCTCACATAATAAAGTAACAAGACCATGAAATGATAATCACCAATTTCCTTCCTTTATCTAGATTACCTTATTAAGGAGGAAGCATGTCCATGAAAGTAATTTAACCTTCATTTTAAAATGGCATTCCAGGCTCTTCACAAATCCCACCTTTTTCACCATTTTCTTCCATTTATACCCATGCTATACAACTTTTAATGGCAATAGTACAAGAGACTAATGCAACTCATCCAATCTTATTTTTTTTGAAACCCCCGTTTAACCAACTATTGAATGAACCTTTAACATGCTCTTGAATGGAGGGAGGCAAGGAACCCTTCATTTCCCTAATTCAATCATAACATCACACCGAAGACTCCATTTATCACATTCAATTCCTCCTCCTTTCTGCCCCCTCCGGATTCTAGACCATCACTGTACGTACCGCCCCTCCATCGCTTCCAAAATCAAGCGACGGTATTGTTTCAATCAGGTGACAAAAGATGTTTGTCTTCTTCCGGTGAGATGAGAATTCGAACTTGGGTCATGGACCGAAGAAGAGACGAAGAAGTGATTAGGTATCTCTTAATTACTACATCACTTTGATGATAGATTTATTTTTATGTTTTTCAAGCAATAGCGGATTAACTTCTTATATCTTGTACTTAATTTGATTCATTGATATTATGTGATTGACTTTTGTTATATACTATTTTTAATAGATGTGTGGATCCTCTGTTTTACCCCTGACCTTATGCAACAATGGGAAGCCATTATAGGACATCGACCATTGGAAAGATATGGCATTACAGAGGTAAACGATTTTGATAAATTATATTGATTATCTCAAAAGTCTGGTAATTAAAATTAGGGTTTCGGTTGCTGCTCGGAATCCAACACTCAGATGGAAGAATCTCTACTTAGGTTGCATTTTTTTTTTGCTGAATCGTCGTTAATTTTTTGTATGTATCAGACCTGTTTAGATTCACTCGGATCTTGCTTTTTCGTCAAATTATGTATTTCTTTTAGGGTTCCAAAGCCTGCACTGATAATTATCATGTTTCTTTTTACCTTGCTTAAATTATAGTTTGCTTGTTGTTTATTCATATGTTCATCCATGACAGTGAAGTTTGGTCCTTGGTAATTCATGCTTTATTGATACAACCAGACTTGGTGTTTCTGGTCATACATAATAAAGCTCTAACTTATCAGGTATGTTTTGATATGTACTCATCAACTCTTAAATACTTTCGCTAAACACAAATTCTTACCTATGTTATTAAACAAATTTGTTGCAGTGTTTCCAGTCAGTTAAATGCTTTGATACCTTCCGGCCTCTTGGGTTATAAAGTATTTACTGCTGGAATGGTATGAAATTTTGTTATCCAAATGAATAGGGCATGTTGTGTGATTAGCGATTATCAAATTTGTTTGGCCTTGTACTTAAAGTTATTTGCTTTTGATCATTTCTTATCATCCAAAAATATACATGTAACTGAGAAATATTTTGTTCACTGCAGGTACAAACGAAGACCTGCTTATAAATTTGGTACTGCTTCTCACTAATATGTTTTTAGGTGAGTTCACATACCATTGCTTTATTTCGTGTTTTACATTTTTTTAATGTTAAATGTGCAAATTTCATAGTAATGAACATATGCATAAAACATTTTTTTAATCTTGTGGTATGGTAGAGGATTCCATCAAATGTCATATGTTCACGGTGTTTTAAGATTTTAAGATCATAGGCCCGTTTACAGCATATTTATAGCCAACGTTGAATCAATAAACGGTAGTAGAATCAAGAAAACAACAAACGGTTCTGCACGAATCGAAGTTGAAGAACTACTACCATATTCAAGAAGATATGGTGATCTTAACCTATACTAATGACTTAGTATTGTAAGATCTCTATTCTTGCTTAAAGTTACAAAGATAATTACTTTATCTTGAACTGTTTTTTTGAAGATTCTTCATGTTCTCTCCAGGAAATCTAGCATTTTGGATTTCGTCAACAAATTGGAATGTTACAAGTTCTGCACTTTGGTTTCAGATCCCAGATTCTGAACCAGGGTATGTACAGATCTCCCTATTTAAGTTGTAACATAAAACATTTTTTTGTAAATAAATATAAAATCAAATGGCTCACCCTTGTGAATTGTTTCATAATTGGTTAAAAATGAGAGTCATAAATAGGGAACTTGTTATATTTGGTTGTCGTTTAGTGAGTTTTTTTTTAAATAAAATTTAACCTAAAGTGCTTGCTATGAGTATCACTAAACAGGGTCCGAGTTTCATAAATGTTTCATTTGAATTTGGTCACTTAATACGGATCATGAAACTTGTTATCGGTCCAGTGTAAATGTGTAACAGATAACAAACTTTACTATAGTCATGGTAGTGAAACTTCTCATTGAAACTTAGCTTCTAGCCTTTTGGTTATTGAGAGGTAGTTGTGGTTCTGGTTCAGGGTACATGTTCCTTTCCATAGCTAACACCACCAACTCATACAAAATAGTGCAAATAGGATTTGCTTATTTGAGCTAGCAAGGCGTGTGAATGAATCGAGTTAAGTCTTAGTTCAACTAAGCATAATGAGCTCGACTCGTTAACTTGTAAAAGCTTGAGTATGCGGCGACAAAAAATATGCACCCGCTGCAACGCGCGGGCATTCCCACTAGTCCATTACAGTACCTCGTTAATTCCATTACCTCATAGCAAAGAGACCCTTAATCATAAAAAGGAAAAAGTGAATAAATAATAAATCTTACACTATAAACAATACACGTCTACTAAACACCAACATCTCATTTAGTTTTAAAAATTTAGTTCTTTTTATCTAATAACCTGCGAAAACTTTAATAAAAGAAGTTAGATATGTGGTTTTTCTCAATGTTCCAACACTAGTATTTTGAAAAGACGAAGTTATATTCGAAATAAAATATTTTTACTATCGAATTATTGGGGCAATTTTCGATTTTATGGATTTAGACTTTTATCCAACAACAAATATTTAACTCATTTAACTTTTTAGTAAAAAAATTTCTCTAACGTCTTGCTTGTGTTATCTTTTTATAAAAAAATTATTGTTATTATTATTATTATTATTATTATTATTATTATTATTATTATTATTATTATTATTATATAAATCATAAGTTTTAATAAGATAACACAAGTAGTCCCGCACTTGGCATCTTTGCATGAAAAAGGAATTTTGAAAGTTTGATAAAGAAGGACAAGCATGAGTGGGCATCACAAGAACACAAAAGACACCACTGAAAAGTAACTCATTATTTTTTCACCTTTTATCCAATAACTTCACATTTAATAATCAATACAGAAATAGTTAGCGGCGCAGCTTGTTGCCCGTTATTTTGATATAATTTTTTAGTCACGGAATGAAATAAATTGATATAACCCTAAGACTATCCGGAGTGGGGGGGAGAGGGGGATGAAGCGTCATGTGACACTTTTGGGTCCCACATGAAGGGGATGAAAATTGTCGGGAGTGGAAGAGGGGGAGGAATATTATTATTATTATTATTATTATTATTATTATTATTATTATTATTATTATTATTGTGTGTGTAAAGTTAAAAAAAAAATTCAGCCAATTAAAATGCGCAACAGAAAAGCTTCACGCCAGTCCACAACTCCACGCCACTCCCTTCCCGCCCCTCTCCCCCCCCTTTGGCGGTGGTGTTCCCCCCTTCCCGTCCCCACTCTGGACACTCTAAAAACTAGCAAGACACCAAGTTATTGATAAGTAACACTAACCAATACATAACCCGAATCCAACTCTCACATACAAACATATTTTGAAGATTGATATACATGTAACATGTACTTTTTTTATAGCCATCTTTGAAAATCCTTTTTGGAACATCTCTAACTCCGTTTGTGAATGCCCTTGAACTTATGTAAAAGAAACATTTAACGGACGGGGATGACTTGTTGAGGGGAGAGTAATAAACATGTCGGGAGTCGAGAGACATACGTCTAGACTAATGGACTTGAACGAATAATGTAAGAGAATAGGAGAGAGAAAGGGATGTCACTTATAAGGGTGGATGGGGTGTTGGGTGATAGAATCACACTATCACACCCAATAATATGGTGTCACCTCATTTTTACCACACTCCATCACATTCATCACTAATTGCATTGGGTGGTTCACATTTTATTATACTCATCACACACAATAATATTGTGCCACCCCTCAACCCATATAAAGAGAGAGAGAGAGAGAGAGAGAGAGAGAGAGAGAGAGATGGGACAATAACCAACTACATTTTGCAGTGTGATGGCCATCACAATGTGAAGCTATCACGGTTGTAATACAATTGGAGGGGCGGTGTATGCGGGCATCACAACCATTACGAAGTGGCCATCACGAACCACCACGTCCACCCTGAGGTTTCTCACATGAATGAAAGACTCGCCATGAAGCATCTACATCATGGATGGTTTTTATATTCAATGTTAACACTTCTTTGGTATGGTGACGCTAAAAATACATATTATATATGTTTAACTAAAAAAGTGTGTTCAATTCAGATATTAGTTTGTTCACATACATAAAGTGTAACACGTTTTTAATTTTACTTACATTTCATAGGAAGTTCAATGACTTGATATCCTCCATAACTATCGGAACTGAAAACGAATCATGGGAAAAAAAAATACCTCGTTTCTTGCCTTCCAAATGCACCAATATGTCGACACATTAATGTGTTGAAAAACTATGGCCTTCTTTTTGGCAAGACAGACAATATCATAAAATGTAAACAAATCCTTAACCGAGAGCCATAGATTTTTTTTTTTTTTGGGAGGGGGGTTCAATAGCTTCATTCCAAAGGCTGCATAAAACTGAATCCACCCGTACATGTCTATTAGCAATACCTTCACGTCAACCCATCCATTTCAACCTTCCAAATGAAAACGTTGATTTTCTTTGGCACCCAATTATTCCAAGACAAAAGAAAAGTACCCGTGGCAACAACTTTCTTCAGAGGCAACCATAAACTTCCCACACTGTTCTACGACCCATGACCATTCATCCTTCCTATCCAAAACCACAACCTTGATACATATCCAAAAGCACAAATCAATCATAATTACAAAACCAACACATATCGAACTGAAGTACAATTATCAACCTGATACATGTCATGAAATGAATATTCGGCTAATAATTAAAACCACAAACGGGGCACAAAGTGACACCGGCCTTACCTTAGGCCCATGATCCATATAAACCTATATTAATATCAACTAGGCGTATTGATATTCTTATTGGGTTATATAATCGGGCCAAAAGTTTTAGCCCTAATTAGACTTCCATCTATTATCACCCAACAAAACAGGCAATCACGTTAACAACAGAGAAACACACCTCCAAACACTTTCTGAACCAAAAAAAAAAAAAAAAAACCCGACAACAATGGTGAAAGATCTGAGCGACGACCAAGTCTCTTCCATGAAAGAAGCCTTCACACTCTTCGACACAGACGGAGACGGCAAGATCGCCCCATCAGAACTCGGAATCTTAATGCGTTCTCTCGGTGGTAACCCAACACAAGCCCAACTCAAAACAATAATCGCTGAAGAGAAGCTGACGTCACCCTTTGACTTCAACCGGTTCCTTGACCTGATGTCGAAGCACTTGAAACCTGAGCCGTTTGATAGACAGCTTCGTGACGCCTTCAAGGTTATTGATAAGGATGGAACTGGATACGTCGTCGTTTCGGATCTGAAACATATATTGACGAGTATTGGTGAGAAACTTGAACCGGCCGAGTTTGATGAGTGGATCCGAGAAGTCGATGTTGGATCTGATGGAAAGATTAAGTATGAGGACTTTATTGCAAGGATGGTTGCTAAATGATATGATATTTGTAAGTTTTTTTTTTTTTTTTCTGTTTGGTTTATTTATTTTATTTATTGTTTTGTTAAAAAAAAGTTGGTATGTTGTGCAGGTTGTTTGGATCTAATTGGACCTGATTTGTATTTTTTTAAGTGTTTTTGGTGTGGTAGTTTGTTGTTAATCTTTTGATTTATGAGTATGTGTGGTGTTTGGATTAACGGTTTGTACTTGTTGGGGTTTAATGCTTGTGAATAGCTTAACCAGAATATTTTCTCTTTTGTTCTGATTCGGATTTCGACGTAAAACAATCTACTATCCGTCCTGAATCTAAGCCATTGGTGCTATTTGATTTGTTTGTTACTTTGTTTAAATTATTGTGTGTATGACTGGAAGTTGTTGATATTAAGCGTAAAGTAAGGGTGTGCAAAGGCCGGACCAGACCTATCTGGCTTGTGTCCGAGTCGAACATGTAGTGTATGGTTTGAATATGTCAAGTTTGGACCGGCCGAGTTTTGTTATTCAGGCTCTTTACAGAAGCCGGTTTGAACATGTAGGGAGGAGAATTAAGGAAAGCAAGCTGAGTTTAACAGTTCTTGATTACTCAACTATTTAGCATAAGTTATATGTTTGTATGGAAGTCTGTTTGAAGAATGTGATTTTCCTAAAAGGTTGTTAGAAGAGACTGTTTAGAACCCATTTAGATCGATTTAGTTTTTAATAGATCGCAACTTTTACTGGCCCTGTATAGTTGGACAACTACTGATCCTGTTTTCGGTTTACGTTTTACATTACTTTCGATCTCAGGCTTGGTATTTAGTGTTCTTGACACAGTTTGTGCATAGCCGTACAGTATGAACTATGAAGATACTAAGGTTGACAGTTGAAACTGACTAGATTAACAGCAACTTGGCTGGAACAGCAATATATATATATAAAAATACTCCATTTATTTCTTGGCTGGAGTATAAAATAAGGGAAGATGAACTCTTTAAACCATTTATTTCTTTGTAACAATTATGTTGGTTATCATTGTGATGGATTGAAAAGTTGCTCTTATTTATTCTTTTGATTTTCTTTATAAAGATAACGTGGCTACTTTTTTTCTTAAAGGCAAGGTAAATATATACAGTATAAAAAACCTGGACAAGATAGTCCCTCCCATAAAAAGAAAATAAGAAAAAGAACTTACAGACTTACCAATAACGCCTTTGCCTTCTTCACATCAGCCATTAACTCCCCAACACTGCACCGGCCCTTGGGCGTCAAAGTGGCTTAAGACTATAGGGAGTGGAGGGGGGTTAAGAGTGGACCCCATTTGCTACTTAGGTAGACCATTGAGAACACTCCATGCAGAGGGGCTTCACCCCACACCACTATATTTTAACTACCCAAAGTTAAGGTCTGAAAATCCCCACTGTTTGATTGTTATCTTCAACCTATTTGACACCCATAAGAACGCCAACTCCTCTTATGTCTTCAATTATCTTATTATATTGAGTCACTCTTTGATCGAAGATTATATCGTTCCAATGTAACCGTATTCTCCACATTGTTGCATATACAATAGTCTCACCACCTTCTTTTGCCCTGGGCCCTTCTTTAACACTTTTTGATTAGTGAATTAACATCTTCTAAGCGAGTATTAGCAGTAACTCTCACCTGTCTAAATATTTCCCACCTAATAGATTTAGCAAACCGACAAAGAACTACTAGATGATCGGCAATCTCCACACACCTTTGACATACAGGACAGTTTGAGTTCCTCCTCTTAATGACCCTCCAAACAAAGTGATTCACCTTTGGTAGAGCGGGCTTTAACCATTCAAAAGAGATCCTTCGTCCATGAAACCACTTTCACTGAAATTCATCCCCAGTGTTTCCTTTCCAGATCTATTTATCATCATCATCCCGCACCTTATGCCGCTCCACAATATTTTTCAGCTGAGTCTAGTTGGTTGCCTTTCTCACCTGCACTTCCAAATAGCATCAACTCCTTGCAACACACAACAATCTTTGAACTTTATCCTTTTGTTACCTGCAATTTTGAATGTGTTTGGCAATAAGTCACATTATAAGCCTGGCCCGGTCCAATTATCTCCCCAGACCAACGTCCTATTCCTATCCCTTTGCCCAGTAATCCTCTAATCCAGTAAAAATGTATCTAGCCCAAACTTGACAAAGTGTTTGTTAGGCTTTACAATGTTGTTCCATGTTCCACCCAATTCCGTTTAATATGAATCACTTTATGCCACCTTTGCTTTTTTCAATGTAATGCATATACCACCTTAGCCCACTTGCTAAGTAGCAGACTAGCAGGCACGCCGTCCCCAAGAATCGTAAAAAAAAAATATATAAAAAAAATCGGGCCCCAGATGAGATAGAATTTTTGGGCCTTGGGGAAATGAATTTAAAAAAAGTAGATGTTGGTGCGAGAGATGGATCTTGAACTTGAGACCTTTCCTGTATCATTAGATTGTTTTTCCAACTCCACTAACAAGGTTTTTATGTACAATAAACGAATGCATAGCATATACTAAATATATTATTTAAAACACATATAAAGATTTTTTTAAATAATTTTGGGCCAAGCCCCCGTATTTCAGCCAAACTTGCTAAGTAAGGACACATTCAAGACTTTTATACTTTCTGCACCCATACCTCCTCTACTCTTTAATGTCAATATCCTTTACCACGCAATCCATTTGATTTTGTTAAGGAGTTCCCCGCCTCTCCATAAGAATCGCCTCCTTATGCCCTCCAATGTTTTAATAACCTTTTTGAGAGCTATACAGAGGGAAGGTGATGATAGTTCAGAAGACTTCCTGACACTGCTTTAACAAGAATCAACCTCCTCGAAAATGATAAATTTCTTTCTTTTTAGTTGGATAACTTGGTATGAAACCTATCCATCATCGGTTTCCAACTCATACTTGCCGCAAAAGGTGAAAAATCTAGTAGAAGCGGTTTTATATTTGGGTTTGGGTTTGTTGTTTTGGCTTTGCGGCCGGTTTGGTTTCTAGCCAACGACTCTCAAAATGGCTAGGTGGTTTGGTACAAGAAGTAAAGAGAAGTTATGTGAAAGAAGTATTTTATTGATAATTCTTAGGTGCATTACAATTGAACAAGATGCCACAATTTATAGGAGATACAATTCTAGGAGAAAATGAAATGACTAAAATTTGGGTACAAGACAAGGAGCTAATCTTGGGTCATGATGCAAGGAAGACTTTGACCACAATTACTACTTTGACTATTTGACTAGTCAATGGTCTAATCTCCAATACTCCCCCTCAAGTTGGAGCGTGAAGGTCACGAAACGCCCAACTTGCCAAGTAATGTTTCTTCTTCCTTTTTTTTTGAACACTCCCCCTCAAGTTAGAGTGTTTGCTTTTCTTGCGGGCTCATAAATTTGGACCCGGCTTTTCTTCTTGCGGGTTCAAGACCCGACTTTTCTTCATTTTTTTTCTTGCGGGCTTAAAAGCCCGACTTTTCTTTTCTTGCGAGTTAATAAAAACCCGACTTTTTCTTCTTGCGAGCTCAAGGATTTGAACCCGACTTTTCTTCTTGCGAGATCAAGGATTTGAACCCGACTTTTCTTTTCTTGCGAGTTTGAAAAAACTCGAATTTTCTTCTTGCGGGTTAAAAACCCGACTTTTCTTCTTGCGGATTTAAAAACCCGACTTTTCTCGCGAGTTCGACGAACTCGACTTTTTTTTTTGCGAGCTCAAAGAACTCGACTTTTCTTCTTGCGGGCTCAAAGGAACCCGACTTTTTCTTCTTGCAGGTTCAAAGAACCCGACTCTTCTTCTTGCGAGTTCAAAGAACTCGACTTTTCCTTTCTTGCGGGTTTTAAGAATTTAAACCCGACTTTTTTTTTTTTTTTTTGCGGGCAAAGTAACCCGACTTTTTTTACTTGGTCTTCGATTATCTCCATCTTGCTTTTGCCCGTCATTGCCCCCCCCCCCCCCCTTTTTTTTATATTCATCTCCTCTCAAAAAGTAAAATTTTTTTATCAACACCCCCTTTTTTATTGTAAACACAATAACAAAGTTTAATCACCACAACATAGAGTATTTTGTGTGTGTGGTTGGTTAATGTAGGAGGAGGTGTGTTGTTTTTGTTTGATGGTGGCAACAGTAGTGGTGTACGGCGGTAAAGAGTTTAAGTTTTTTTTTCTTTGAGGAGGATCAGAACACTGCTCTGATACCATGAAAAATTCTAGCGGAAGCGGTTTTGTATTTGGGTTTGTTGGTTTGGCCTTGCGGCCGGTTTGGTTTCTAGCCAACGACTCTCAAAATGGCTAGGTGATTTGGTACAAGAAGTAAAGAGAAGTGATGTGAAAGAAGTATTTTATTGATAATCTTTTGGTACATTACAATTGAACAAGATGCCACAATTTATAGGAGATACAATTCTAGGAGAAAATGAAATGACTAAAATTTGGGTACAAGACAAGGAGCTAATCTTGGGTCATGATGCAAGGAAGACTTTGACCACAATTACTACTTTGACTATTTGACTAGTCAATGGTCATAATCTCCAATACTCCCCCTCAAGTTGAAGCTTGAAGGTTACGAACGCCCAACTTGCCAAGTAATATTTATTCCTTTTCGAACACTCCCCCTCAAGTTGGAGTGTTTACTTTTCTTTGCGGGTTCAAATAACCCGATTTTTCTTTTTCTTGCGGGCTTAATTAACCCGACTTTTCCTTTTCTTGCAGGCTCATATAACCTGACTTTTCCTTTTTTTGCGGGCTCAAATAGCCCAACATTTCTTCTTGCGAGTGCGAAGGACCAGACTTTTCTTCTTGCGAGTTCAAAGATTTGAACCCGACTTTTCTTATTTGCGAGTTCAAAGGAACCTGACTTTTTTTCTCGTGGGCTCAAGGAACCCGATTATGACCACTTGACTAGTCAAAGTAATAATTATAGTCAAAGTCTTCCTTGCATCATACCCCAAGACTAGCCCTTTGTTTATGCCCGTGATTAGCTCTACTTGTCTTGTGTCCAAAGTTTAGCTCATTCCTTATTTTATGTATTTCTTTTATGTATTTATATAGGAGGTTGTTTCCTCCTTGTAATTGCACCAAACATTTCTATCAAGAAATACATCTTTCATATTCTCTCTACATTTCTTATATAAATAATCCATTTGCCGTTTTGAGAGTCGGTGACTACAACCGAATAGCCCTCCGACTGCAGGGCTGAAATAAACAAACTAAACCAAATAGAAAATCGCTTCCGCTAGAATTCTATATGGTATCAGAGCAGGCTACTATCCTGCTCAGAAGAAGAACAGACAAAAAAAATTGATCACGATTTGGTGTTTTGGTGAAAGAAAGAAGCTGATTTATATCAATAAGAAAATAAAAAACAAAGGCATGTGAGGAGACAGTCAAAAGGAGGCACAAGTGGGGAGGAGAGGAATCTTGTTAGCATGGGGAGTATTAGACAAAAAAAAGAGTAGAAAAGTCGGGTTCAAATTTTTGAACCCGCAAGGAAAGAAAAGTCGGGCTACTTGAGCTTGCTAGAAAAAAAAAAGTCGGGTTCCTCGAGCTCGCAAGAAGAAAAGTCGGGTTCTTTGAGCTCGCAAGAAAAGCAAAAGTCAGGTTCTAATCATTGAATCTGCAAGAAAAGAAAAGTCAAGGTTTTATTTAAAACTCGCGAGAAAGAAAAATCGGGTTCCTTGAGCCCACGAGAAAAAAAGTCAGGTTCCTTTGAACTCGCAAATAAGAAAAGTCGGGTTCAAATCTTTGAACTCGCAAGAAGAAAAGTCTGGTCCTTCGCACTCGCAAGAAGAAATGTTGGGCTATTTGAGCCCGCAAAAAAAGGAAAAGTCAGGTTATATGAGCCTGCAAGAAAAGGAAAAGTCGGGTTAATTAAGCCCGCAAGAAAAAGAAAAATCGGGTTATTTGAACCCGCAAGAAAAGTAAACACTCCAACTTGAGGGGGAGTGTTCGAAAAGGAATAAATATTACTTGGCAAGTTGGGCGTTCGTAACCTTCAAGCTTCAACTTGAGGGGGAGTATTGGAGATTATGACCACTTGACTAGTCAAAGTAATAATTATAGTCAAAGTCTTCCTTGCATCATACCCCAAGACTAGCCCTTTGTTTATGCCCGTGATTAGCTCTACTTGTCTTGTGTCCAAAGTTTAGCTCATTCCTTATTTTATGTATTTCTTTTATGTATTTATATAGGAGGTTGTTTCCTCCTTGTAATTGCACCAAACATTTCTATCAAGAAATACATCTTTCATATTCTCTCTACATTTCTTATATAAATAATCCATTTGCCGTTTTGAGAGTCGGTGACTACAACCGAATAGCCCTCCGACTGCAGGGCTGAAATAAACAAACTAAACCAAATAGAAAATCGCTTCCGCTAGAATTCTATAAAAGGTACCCTAAGATAGATAAACAAAATGAAAATGGACCTTGCTATACAATTGAATAATGCTGCCATATCCTCCATGTCTTGATTTGACACCCCCACCCCATATACACAAACTTTTCTGAAGATTCGTTTTTGAGGCCGGTTAACAAGGATAAAATTCTTAAGATTATGCAGACTCAAAAATTTAGATCGGTTCAATTCCCCTGTGAAAATTACGTCGTTCAGCGTTGAGGGAATACTTCTTTACAAACCATATACCAAATGGTCTTTTGATCATTCCTCTATACACAACTTTTCTAAAGATTCACTTTGTGATTATGGGAATAATCGAAACGTCTTTAGTCTATATTTTATTGCATAAGATAAATTAAAGTTGTTGTCATAATAACTATCATGACAGAGATCCTGTGTACAATAAATGTGAATTGCTCCCATCATTCATGCCCATAAACATCAAAATCATCATGAGGTGATATCATTGAGCTTTAGCTTTTAAGTCCTTTCACCCTTTACCCTTCATGTAATTCTCTACTTTTAATCTTGGGGGCCAACAAAAGCCCAATTTTTCTTATTATCCGGTACAAAAAATGGCCCCTTCTTTATTGATTGAAATTTATGAGTATATGCAGTGACGCAGTGTGGTTAAGAAAAAGTCGATGGGTAATACACCTTTTGGTTTTACTTTTTTTTATTTTTTGAACGGCCAACAAATTGGAATCACTCACGGAACACTGGAGTATCATCGTACCACCAGTGTTGTCGCGCGATTATATTCCACCACCAAGTCACCAATTCAGGAGGAAACTCATAATTATGAGAAATGATGAATGACTCCCATGCAATTCCCGAAACCGGGGAAAACCCAACCCCTCATTATGTCTCTCGTGGGAATCGAACCTGGGACCTTTAAAAGGGATCCCTGGTCCATTCACCAACTGAGCTACCCGTGAAGGACCGAGTAATTTAGATAGAGTGTGTTTTCTGTAAAAGTTAAGTTTTGACCACTGATAGATTATTAGAATTAATTATGATAACCACTCAAAGTGTTTTAAAAGACAATAAATTGGTCAAATTGACTAAGGTTATGAACTGTTGACAGAAGACCAACAATGGTTTGAATTTAAAGTGTTTGAAATGCTCCCTCCAGTGTTTGGAAATCTAAATTTTGATTACTTTGTAAACAAATAGGTCAATTTGGGTTGAAATGATGATTTTTAAGAATTTGATGTAAACTCACTCAAACATGCCAACTACATTCCAAACGTGATACAATCAAAATGTGTCCATGCTTGATTTATAACTTAGCTCACATTTATGCTTGATTCAAAAGTGGTGACCACGATAGATGAAACATAATAGTTGATTATTTGCCGGAATAACAATAACTGTGAAGAAATGTTCATTTAGGTTTATAATTCTCCAAGGAGTAAAAATGTTTGGGTGTTAAATTTCAATGCGGTAAATTAACTTCAGAATACAAACTCCTTAAATGTAAATGTTTTGGATGTTAAATCATTAAGTGTAAACTAACTGGGATTTTGAATCCCCAAGTTGTAATGTTTGGATACTTCTTTACTAAAAACAGTGCACTGGTTAGTCTGGGAAAAAATATCACCTCTGTGTCACATAGGCAAAAGGGACATTCACATTCTTGCTTAAAGAGTTGTAGTGATCATGTGGGTGTGAAGAGGCTTTAACATATATGTGAAATCAGCACCCCCCACACACAATGTTTGGTATCATCTTCATGGAAACAATCATGTCGACGCTCCCATGCCCAAGATGGTGGGAGGGGGTTGCCATGCTCAAAGAGCTAATTAAGGTGGCACCCTCACTCACGCCCGTGACATGTGGTCTAAGGGGTGATTTTGTTAGGAAATACCCAGTTAGAGGTATTAAATGAGAATGAAATTTGTGTCAATGGTGGTAATAGAAAGTTAGAAACATCGTGGATTATAAAAATTTAAAATTGTTGCTACAAAAAGATAAGCAAAAAAAATTACTCCCTCCGTCCCATTTTAAATGTCCATTTTTTTTTTTACTTTTTGTTGTCCCAAATTAAATGTCTAAGCAATTTTCAGTTTTGCGCATAAAAAACAAAAGACAATCAAAGATTTGAAATAATAATTTGAGGATATTATTGTCATTTTACAACATACAATTAAAGATTTCTTAATCCGTATGTTTGTGGGACCATGACATCTAAAATGGGACAGAGAGAGTAATGAATATGTGGGATTCATGGTCAGATATTCAAAGAAATTAGTCGTTATGACATCACAAAGGAGTTGTAAACAGTTTTTGGATGTTCACCATAGAGTGATAGAGCCACAATGATCGTAACATATCTATGAATAACATGCAATGCTTGTATGTTCTATCTTGACCATAATAAACCAACCAAACTGCAGCGTAGATCTATGGTGGGTTAACGTAGGCAAAAAGTGTTCTTCTAACTTGTTTATTTATAATTTTCTTAAACACGAGTTCACAAAATTTTATAAGACTTGTTTTTTGGCTTAAAACATCTATAATAACCAACATTGAGTTACCAACGTGTTGGTATACATAACATGCATCATTATCATTAGATAAAAGTTTAGACTACGTCTGGATTTGTGAAGTAGACAACAAAGCACGTCATTGTTGATAAAAATAAAATAATTTGTCATGCATCTTTTGGATTATGTTTTGCATATCGATATTCTACACCCCTTTGCGTAACTTTATATGTTATAAACAATATATTGGGACCTACTTTATTCTTTTTATAAAGTTCTGTTTAACTCGAGAAAGGATAGTTTAATAATTTGTATACAGGGCCGGCCCAATAGTGTATTAAACCAAAGCTAGGGCTTAGGGCCACCAAACTTTTGGGGCCCCATTTAAAAGATATCGATGTGTGACATAATCTGATATTAGCGTCACTTCGATCAACAATACAAAAAGCATTTCCAGTCTAGTGGTAAAGCCTTTACTATTGGTCTTTGCAGACCTAGGATCGAATCCTGTTGGATTTTTTTTTCTTACGTTGTTCACATGGCCTAGTGTAGTTTGTTATTTTTCATTAGATACTTGTGAAAATATTTTATGCATTTTTCACCACAAGCAATAGCTCAATCGAAAGCAGACTAGCAGAGGTTTGTTTCCTTTTTTCTTCTCTTTACATTTTACTATTGCTATATATGGTTTTTTTCACAATTTAGGATCTAGCAAAATAATAATTTTCTTACACAAAGGGCCTCAATTTTATTACCCGCTTTGGGCCTCTAAATAGCTTGAGCCGGCCCTGTTTGTATATGTAGCTAAACACGCTTCATGCCACTGAGGCAATAGCCTAGTTGTGTGGGGGTAAGATTGTAAAGGAAAGGGTGAAGGTTCGATCCCTCATTGGGTGAAAAAAAAGGAGATTTAATAAGATGTTAAGGGAAGTGTAATTTGCCGTAAAAAAAAAAAAAAAAAAAGCTAAACACGCTTCATTGGCTTCCATATTTCAATAATAATCATCGTTGAAAATTCCGGTTGAAATTTAGTAATTATAAAATTGTTTTACTCCAGTATTATTCATAATATCTTTTTTAAGGGCCAACAAATCAAACCCGAGCCCTTTCGGAGCACGTTTCGACAAATTCAAGTACTCGGAGAGTACCCAAATTGTCAAACACCAATTCCGGGGAAAACCCGGTAACTCACCCGTCCAAAGGCACGACGATAAAACTATCGGTAAAGCCCGTATGACTCAAGAATCGAGCCCAGAATCCCTAGGTCTTCTATCATTGCCCACTAATGTCTCTATCACTACATTGTAATGGTATTTACTATTCATAGTATTTTAAATATTGGATGTTGCTTTAATCATCAAGTTCTGAAAATCATAATTTGCATTTTAACATAATTAGAAATATCACAAACCATTTTTATTACATGCATGCCAATAATTATCTTTACTAAAGTTTAGCTATTATAACTTATTGTTACAAATAGTAATTAGAGATTCAAACTATTATATAGTTCGTGTTATTCAATATTGACACATTTTATGTGTAATTATTTGACAAGTGTTTACATTATTATTATTATTATTATTATTATTATTATTATTATTATTATTATTATTATTATTATTATTATTAGGAATAATAGAAATAAATAATCCCAACTATTGACTATTGTCCAATAACAGTCCCAACTACAAAATTCACCAATATTGGTCCCAACTTTCGACATATAGGAAACCAACGGACCCAAACTAACGGAGGCTAACTCCGTTAATGTGATGCTGACGTGGCATGCCACGTAGGATGCCACGTAGGATCATTTTGCCACGTGGCATTCCACGTAGGATGCCACGTATGATCATTTTGCCATGTGGCATGCCACGTAGGATGCCACGTCAGCATCACACTAACGGAGTTGGCCTCCGTTAGTTTGGGTCTGTTGGTTTCCATATGTCGAAAGTTGGGACCAATATTGGTGATTTTCGTAGTTAGGACTGTTATTGGCCAATAGTCAATAGTTGGGATTATTTATTTCCATTTTTCCTTATTATTATTATTACAAAAAAAGGGAAAAACAAGTTAAATTTTAGAGAAATACCGGTAAAAAAGTTAAGTGACCTGTTAAAGTAGAATCTATCACCTTTCACTTTTGAGACTTTCTCTGCATAACGAGCCAAATGCTTTAAAATATCTTTTGACTTCAGTAATATTTTTTAAGTGAAAACATAATTTAAACCTTTTACGAAAAAAAAATCACACACAGGTTAGATTAAATACACGCATTTTAGGAAGAGTATCAAACGGAGTCCAATTAAACTCATTCAAGTGGCATTGGAACTGTCATATTGAACTCTAAGATATTAGTTTTTAGGTTTTGTTTTTTTTTTTATTTCTAGCTTGTGTCTTTTAGGTTGCATTCTTTTTTTTATTTATTTTTATCATTGTGTCATTTTTGCAATTCATTATGTCTTTTTTCCTCGGCATTGTTTTATAGTTATTGGCATTGTGTTATATTTCGTGATCCATTGTGTTTTTTGTATCCTTTCACCCTTCTCACTTTTGCTATATTGCGTAAGATAACCTGAAACCATCTAACCCACACGTATATTTATATATATATTATAAAAGCCATGCATAACATAACATTGACTGGAATTTTTTATGTTTAAAGGTAATTTCAATAGAAGATAGTTTGCAGGGGTTAAATTGGAATTATTGAAGAATATGACAAGGAGTGAATCCAGTGTAGGTGTGATCTGGCCCACATGAGGAAGGGCCCACGGGCCTGTCTAAAAATAAATCTTTCTACGGAAAAAAGAAGTGGGCCCGATTCGTTACCTGCTCCTCCATGCTAATGGTGCCATTTAGCCTGGAAGGTGATACACACGCGCCGTAACCTTCTTAATGGATCCCATATATCCCGCAACCTGTTGAGGTTGTTTCATTCAGACCATCATTATAGTGTCAGGACAGCGCGTGACCTTTACTTTCTTTACCTTCATTAATCCCTTTTACATTAACATTTTCATTGACTAATCAGAACCTCAATTTATTTACTTACTTACTTTCTTCAGGTTCTTAAATAATATTTGGTAAAAGTCAATAAATGAGTTAAGGAGTTTGCTGCCATTTTGATTTAGACAGAGGGGTGTGACATCGGGGAGGGGTCGGGAGGTGAGGTGGCACCCTTCATCGACGGGTAACACCCCCCCCCCCCCTCTTCAAGTTCAGTGTAATCGGTGCTTTCTTCTCGTCTGCTCTGATGTGTTTTTAATTATTATTATATTATGTGTGTGTGAAATGGAGGGAAAGGGTGAAGGGGAAACACCACCCCTTTGATGGGGGAAGAGTAGAGAGAAGATGAGGTGGACTTGGGGGATGAATGGGGTCGGTGACCAAACCTCATAGCCTTATGGATGTTGCCATGTTGGTCCTTCTGTTGTAATTCCATCCTTGCAGGCAATCAAATCAAACACAAACACGTGGTATTAGGAAAACGAATCCGCGACTATTCTTATATATCAAACGAACTTACAAAGAAAATGGACAATTAATAACATTAACCTAGAGCCCTATTTATACTAAACTAGTGTTTAGCTTTGCGCCTTGCAGCGAGGAGTGTAAAAGCATGCCAAGTAACACTAATGTCACACACCGTCAGCGACCATCAAGCCCGGAAAAAAAATCATATAAAAAATAAAAAATGAAAAAAGTAAAACCGAATGAAAAAGTATATTGAACTACGTTCACAAAACGTAAAGCATTGAAAAAACAATTAAGTCTATCAAAGACCAGGGACACCATGACGGGTCGTTAACGGGGAAAAATAGGCGTAAAAACAGTATGCACAAACATATTGATATTATTACTATATATATAAATTAACCATAATAATCTTACTCAAATACTACTAACAATTATAATCTCATACTAACTCACATATCATTATCTCTAGTAATTAAAACTAGATAATTTTAAATATTTAAAATAATTAATTAAATACTAATAAATTAAACTCTTCACTTTTGACAATTTCAACTTTCAACTTATACGACTTTTAAGATTAACTTTCAGCAGTTAAGGACTTAAAGCTGTTGGTTTCTAAATATTTAAAATAATTAATTAGATACTACTCCCCCCGTCCCAATTTAGATGTCATGGCCTTACAAACACACATATTAAGAAATGTTTGTTTATATGTTGTAAAATGACAATAATATCCTCAAGTTATTTTTTCAAATCTTTGATTGTGTTTTGTCTTTTATGGGCAAAACTGGAAATTGTTTAGAAATTGATATTTAATTTGAGACAACAAAAAGTACAAAATGAACATTTAAAATGGGACGGAGGGAGTAATAAATTAAATTATTCACTTTAACACTTTCAAATTATACGACTTCTAGGATTAACTTTTAACATTAAGAACTTAAAGCTATTGGTCTTGAGGTGGATCACATATTTATTTTTTTTATATGCTAGTTAAGGACATAGTTACATAATATTAACAAATCATATATGCTAGTTATCTGAAAATATGTGACATTACACTTTTTGAGATGATTGATACTTTGGAAAATTACAATGGCCGATTAGAAATCACTTGTGTTTTATTTGTAGTTGTGTGGCAAGCTTTTATATCATTGCATGTATTAACCAAGTCCAACTTACAATTAGCTATGGTAACTTCCATCTCACAATGAAAAGTTGCTAAACAATGTAATCTGTATTTTGTAAATAAGCTAAGATTTGATATGTCAATTGAGGTGGAATGGACATTAGACATATTGTAGATGCAACTTGCGAGCATTGTGTAGCATCCTTGGATCCCTAAGGGCTGGCCATCCTGTTATGGATATGATCGTAGATCACTGAAATTTCATCATAGCATGGACTCATTAGGTGAACCAACTCTCAACCAGTCGAGGGGTGCTAAGAAGTGCAAGTAGTTATAGCACACGCTTCTAACTAATCATTCAAGACAATCTTGAATGATATTAATGAGTGACCGAAGACTATTAGAGATAAACCTAAAAAAGGATAATAGAATAAAGTTGTTACCTAGTTTATCTACTTTTCAAAATGACGATTAGTATAGTTTATGAATGTTAAAAGATATAACAGGCCTGTTATAATTCATATGTTAATATTGTCCGTTGGGCCTAATATCTTTGGGCTATTGCTTTTATGATAATTGGGCTTATGTTGTGAGTTAAGTTGTGGGTTTATGATTCGGGTTATTTCTACCCGAGTCTTCTACCCAGGTCACCAGCTGGATAAGTTGTTATAATATCTGATCCTACGGTTGAGATTGTTTACAGGATTATTGATGTGTGGCTGTGATGAGTTTGGTTGTTCGAGATAGAGAAGCTTCTGGAGTTCAATATAAAAGCGTTTCCTCTCTATTCGTTTATTCACTCTCTCACATTTTTCTCTCTTTGTTTTGTATAGGTCTTCTCTGTAATCTTTAGGGTTTCAGTATTGTCTTTGTAATCGTTGTAAGTCTTTGGTATTATTTCTTTGTATTTGTTGATAGAATCAACTGATAAATCATCAGTCGATTCTATAGACTTTGTATTGTTGTTGAGTTCTATATTTGTAGAACTCTTTGGGTATCAGGGGGGTAATTCTTTGGGTTGGTTAAATAAGATTTTGTCACCTGTTTTGTCGCTATCTCTCCTGTGTTCTTTACTTTTATGTCTTGTATGTTTTGTGTTTGAGTTGATCTAGGGTTTATATTGTTGAGAATCTATAAAACTTTACAATGAACCATCATGTTTGATCCTTATTCATGGAACTCCTCAAAAAGCGTTGGCATATCATCGAAATGAGCCTTATCATGCTCTTTAATGCTCACTCTCTTGATTTATTGTCAGTCGGTGCCTTCTATTTAGCTCCTCATATTATGAATCGACGACCCTCCAAACCTTTACACAACAAGTCTCCTTGTAAGTTGTTTAATACCACTCCTTATTATGTCGACTTTAGCATCTTTGGTTGTTAGGATTTTCCTCACTTTATAACTCCGCTTACAAGCTTGTTAACCTTGAAATAAATGGTCACAAACTTCTTCTTGAACATCATGCATTGCCCCAGTTAAGTTTTGAATCTAAAAATCAAGTCTTTTTCATGAACTTTGTGCCTTGCCACTAGATCGACTTACACTACCTATGAAGATGGATTGGCAATTCCAAAAGGCGTGCCAAATCATCCTTCCTCTCATTAGAAGGCATTACTTGTTATTTTTCTGGTTACTTGTTGGTTGATGTGACATGCCAGGAAAGGAAAAGTATTAATTAACTAATAATCCTATATCTTTGTCAAAGGTTATGAAAGAGATCAAAAGCCAATACATCCATAGGGCAAAACTATCATCGTTAGAGTGGTTATTTTCGTTTAGTTTTAGTTTTTATAAATTTATTCTGTTGTTGCTAGCCTCGTGACGGTTCATTTAGCTGTCCTGTTTATATGGTGGGGAATCTAGATTATAGTAGGACTATATTTTCTTATGGTTTCGGTTTTATTTTCAACTTTAGCTCCATCGTATGCTTTTGCTAGTTTGGTTTTTTTGCTTATATAGCATTGAGTTAGTTATTTTTCTTAGTTTAGTAGGGTGTTTTTTGTGATTGTGAAAGTCAATTCACACGGTTTCAAAAACTATTATTGTTATTATTACATTATATAAAGGTCACAATGTCATATATGGAAATCAACATGGATGCATATATAATTATAAATATAGAAACTTTTGTATAGTTTTTACAAAAGTCAAATGTTATTAATGTTGGCAGTGTTTTTAACTTTTATTTTTCTCTTCCTCTATTTAAAGCACCGAGCAATCCACTCCGTGATTGCGCTACTAATTTCCTTCCGCATTAAAGCATTCTTTTTTATCTTTCTGTTTTTATATAATAATAGTAGGTGCCCGCGTGATGCAGTGGGAAATACCGACAATTCTAAGGGTATGTATGATTCGGTTAAGTTCAACTATTAGCTTCAACCGAAACTAAAACCAAAGTCATCAGTTAAACAGTTAATCGATCTTTTTTAAGAACAATGGTTACTTGGTTCGGTTTACATGGTTAGATTATTGGTTTTTAGTTCGGTTTACTTAATTTTGGTTAATAACAAAAACCAAACTTTTGCTTCTTTTTTTCGCATAGAAGAACATGAAATGGATGCATAAATACATAAAATAGAGGTATAAAGCTAAAAAATATGAATATATGAATGGTTTTGTTTCGGTTTGGTTGATTTTGGTGAACTAAGTGTACAAAAAACAATAACCGATTTTAAGTTAATTCGTTTTTTGGTTAATTCAGTTTTCAATTGCTTTCGGTTCAGTTCTTCTTGTTTTTTGTTTGGTTTCGGTTAAATGTTCAATTATTGTTCACCCATAAATATCTATACTATATATAATAGGTTTGATAGTGGGATTTTAAGATACTCAAAGTTAAGAGTTAACCTTTGTTTATTTAAATAACAGTTACATATTTTTACTTTATTTTAAGCCAACTGGCAACTACCTCTATGAATTATAAACGACCATAATTTTTTCATACATTAATACTTAAAAAAACTATATCATAAAAAGCGGGCATTTAATTGTTTATAAATTGAGTATAGTATAAAAATTCTATTAATTAAAAATATTGATATTTTATGTTATTAACAATATTTAGGGGTGAAGAATAACTAAACCTTTAACCAAAAATTGATATGTTTTATAATACCCATTCCCGAAAATTAACAAAAAAGTAACCACAAACTGAGGTAACCTATTATCGGTTTTTTTTGTACCCTAAGTTAACCAAAATTAACAAACCAAAGCTGAACCATTTTAATATTTATATTTTTTATACACCTATTTCATGTATTTATACCTCCATTTCATATACTTAAAAGCAAAAATTTTTAACTAAAGTTTGGTTTTTGGTTATTAACCAAAATTAACTAAACTGAACTAAAAACAACAATCTAACCAATTAACATGTTTAATAAGATCGATCAACCGATAATGTCGATTTTTGTTTCGTTAACCGAATTGAACCAAACCCAACCATGCACCATTAGAAGTGTCTGTGTTTCCTACTACATCGCGCGGGCATGCTGTTATGAATATATAAATGGTTCCATTTGAATTTGACTGATTTCGGTTAATTAAGTGTACAAAAAGAAAAAGAATACAATAACCGATTTTAAGTTAAATAAGATGTTAATTAATTCAGTTTTCAAATGATTTTGGTTCAGTTTGTCTTTTTCTTCTGTTAGGCTTTGGTGAACAGTTTAGTTATTACTTACTCCTAGTTAATCACGTAGCACATAAAAAAATTATTTAAAAAAATGACAATACTATATTTAAATTAAAGATAATAAAATGCTCATTATTATGATGTATTTTTTTTTATTAAAGTATCAATGTATGAGAAATATATGACTATTTAAAAGTAACGGGGGATAATTTGCTTAAAATAAGGAAAATAAGTTTAACTATAATTTGAATAAGTAAAACTTGAGTAAACTTTAAGAGATTAAAGTGTAACTAAGATGAGGTTATCAAAGTGTAAAAGTATTTGAATGACTATTTTATCCTCATTTTAAGGTTGTTAATGAAAATAAAGTTTTTAACTTTTGGGTATTTTAAACTACCATTGCCTCATTCATTATAGATAAGTTTTCTTAATATTTTATATAGACGTAACTTTATAATCTTTTACTAAGACCGAGTGTAGTCGGGCGTTTTTTCTGTGCGTGAATCAAAAGATAGAGATGGCGCCCCCAACACTAGAAAAATGCCCACTACATGGGGGCACTATCTTTCAAAACCGGGGATGGCGCGAGCATCATAACGTTGTGCAACATTTTGAATAACCAATCAATGGTTGACACCTCACCCCTTTGTCTGATCTCTCTCTCTCTCTCTCTAACTATTTTTTTTTTTTATAATAGCGCCCCCTTTTTCCCCCTCTCACTACATCCCATTTTGAATTAACGCCCTATGCTAACTCAGCTGCAACGTGAACCAATCACCGAGGGGGGGGGGGGAGGTTAAGTTTTCCCCCTCCACTACACATTGTTTAAGTATGTAAAAGTTAAAAAGGTTGGTTTGACGAATAATCAATTTAATATATTAAACCGTTTATGTAGCTAAACATGTTTGCGAGTTTGATTTGAGATTGACCGGACCCTGTTTATACTAAACCCTAACATGCAATTAATTTCGTGTATAAATTCTTACACTTAATTCATACTTTCTCCCACTCTTTTTAACATTGTTATTGATTATCAACTTATAAAGAGATAAATGTGAAGATTTATATAATGATACATCACAGTTCGAAACAAATGAAAGTTATTAAGTTTAGAGTTAATTGCCATTTTTGTCTTTGTGATTTTGAAGAAATTGCTAGATAAGTATAAAATCAAAATTATGTGTTATATCCGTCTCTAGTGTTTCTTAAAATGTTTTTGATTAATTCAAAACCCTAACGACGTTAAATTTGATTGTTAACTTTGGATTGATCTACAATTTTTCAAAACCACATGGATGAAAATGGCAATTCCACATTTGTATTTCCGTTTTCTTATTTTTTAATTAAATAATATTTTTCATACCTTTTTATTATTATATTTCCTCTCTTATTCATTCACAGCCACTTTAAAAAATATTAAAAAATAAATGGAGAGGAGTAATATTCCCTCAAATATAGAGATGAATAGAGAAACAACCCGTTGACACAACCTCCACCATCGGAGATCACTGGCTCTCCCCCACCGGTCGACTAGCGCCTAACGAGTTTTACAACACTGCTTATACCCAATAATTTTTAAAAAAAAAATTGAATTTTGATATAAAACCAAATTAATTAAAAACAACATTCTTTTATTACATAAAATTAAAGAAGTTCAAAATATGAACATCCCCTTTGATTACTTTTCATGGTTAAAATATATAAATAAACTCTAGTGTCGCAAATTATAAATACAAAGGCTTTCGACTAAAAAACGGGGCTCTCTCGAGTTACAAAACATTTAGCCAATTGGAAAAAAAAAATTACTGGCTAAATCACACACTATTAATCCTACTTCAAAATATACACATTTGTCTACGATTAAACCCTAAACCTTACAAGGAGAAACAACTTTTATCACACCCTAATACTGTTAGATTATAAAACTTTGTTGACTGAAAATAAATAATTATGTATTTTAGACCAGATGAGTCAATGACTTGAAAATAGAAAAACAATAAAACTAAAGTTGTGATTCACTTTTCAATAGTTAACTTGTAGAAGAATCCGTTTGTTGTGAAGTCTCGACTTTGCACATTGAAACCTAGAAAAAAATACACAGTGAAACTATTATCAAATCCAGTTTCAAAATTCAAATAATTAGATTCGATTCCAACTCTCAATATAAACTCCTTTTACAAATTACTGATATTAAAATGAAATAAATATTCTGATATTTATAAAGGGTAGTAATGTAATTCACCTACCAACATTCAAATATATCTTGGTCCTATATATAAACATAAACCACATCAGACATGTAGTGTCTTATTCTCCGAACCATCCGTCCACCTGTACCCCCTTTCACCAACCACTCCACTAAAATGCGCCACTCCACCGATAACAATAACAATAATAATATCCACCGCCGTCCATCACCACCACCACCACCATTCACCACCCTCACTCTCCTCCTCTTCCTCACCACCATCCCCCTCTCACACGCTTGGCGTCCATGGCCCAACCACAACCACAACACAACACAGCTCCAATTTGGACCCAACAAAAAATACGAAGGCTCATCTGACTTAAATTAAAATACCACATGGGTCCAGTCCTTACAGAAAACATAACCGTACATATAATCTGGTACGGAACATGGCCAACCTCACAGAAAAAAATAATCCGTGAGTTTATAAACTCCATTTCAGCATCCGACCACCGGTCACCGTCTGTGTCGGGTTGGTGGAAAACAGTCCAGCTGTATACAGACCAAACCGATTCCAACGTGTCAAAGGTTGTTAGGTTAGGAAAAGAAAAGAACGACAGGTTAATGTCTCATGGTAAAACATTAACCAGGTTGTCAATACAACATGTTATAAAAACAGCTGTTACAGCAAAAACAAGGCCGTTACCTGTTCATCCAAAAGGAGGGTTGTATCTGTTACTTACTGCTGATGACGTGTACGTTCAGGATTTCTGCCAGAACGTGTGTGGGTTCCACTACTTTACATATCCGTCTATTGTAGGGTACACATTGCCATACGCATGGGTGGGTAATTCAGCTAAACTATGTCCAGGTGTGTGTGCTTATCCTTTTGCTGTACCTAATTATATCCCTGGGTTAAAGCCGTTAAAGTCGCCTAACGGTGACGTTGGAATTGACGGGATGGTTAGTGTGATAGCTCATGAGATTGCTGAGCTGGCATCGAACCCGTTGGTCAACGCTTGGTATGCGGGTCAAGACCCGTCGTTTCCGGTGGAGATAGCGGATTTGTGTGAGGGGATATATGGGACGGGTGGGGGTGGGTCGTATACGGGACAGATGTTGAACGATGGAGATGGGGCCACGTATAATATGCAAGGGATCCGACGGAGGTTTTTGGTGCAGTGGGTGTGGAACCATGTTGTTAGTTACTGTACTGGACCCAATGCTCTTGATTGAAACAGAGTGGTCGAAGTGTTGTGTACTGGGCTGTTTTAGAACTTATTGCACTTTTGCTTGTTTCTTTTTCTTTTGTTTTATTTGTGTTTATTTATTATTATTATTATTATCATTAATATATAATTAATGAAGTTAATTGTATGTGTTAACTAAGGTGTGTAAAATGGTGAGTGTTCACCAAAGTGCTAGATTTTGGATTAATATCTTCAGGGAATGGTGTTGGTTGAAGTTTTATTTTTTATAAAATGTTACACTGTGAGGTAGGGTTTTTATCATAGTGGATTTTTGAGCTATAGATTCATCCTGGAATTAGTGGGACACTGGGTCATCGATTTTGTCTGAGGTTGCAGGCATGGGTGGCGTTTTGCCTATGCGTATACACGAATATAGTGAGTGTTTGAATTTGAAGAGCGGTGTAGAATTAGAATTAGATTTAAATTGCCTTTTGAAAAAAAAAAACTGTTAATATAGAGTTTAGATATCTAAAATACCAGTTTTTTTTACTATATGGTTTATTTGTATATCGCGGTATTTGTGTTTCCCGCCATAGGGACAACGCTTTCCCCCGTACTCTATTCTAGAAACTTTTTTATGTGATTTTAGACTAGAAAGACTATAATTCATTAATTCTAACACAATTATTTTGTATAAAGATATTCTATAGATTATTATTACTGGTAAACAATGTTTTATTAATAGTTTTTATGCAAAAGGGGAAATGATAGTGAGTAGTCGTGCTAAAAAGGTGTATTAAGTTATGTAACTTATTAATATTCCTGGGTTCAGAAACCTCGTGGGCAAGCCTGGCTACCCTGGCCAGCCCCTTGCATAGTCTTGGGGGTTCTTGGTTTCGCCAGTTTACGGGTCCCATGAATAGTCGGGCAGAAACGTTTCGTTGGCCGTTCAAAAAAAAATAACTATTTTTTAAACATTATTCCAAGAACCTTTGGATAAAATTTTAAAGAGAACATCGATCATTTATTTACCTGAGTTGCAAATCAACTTTGAAACGATTCGAGAAATAACACTCATTAACAAAGTAAAACAAATAACCCATATAACACTCGTTGCATCCGCTGGTGCTACAGGTGGAAGAACACTGTTCCTTACCCTTTCATGCGTGGTATTTGGATGATGGCACGATTATAGGCAGGGTCGAAGAAGTAGCTAAAGCCCTAGACATCATTCGAGCAGAAGGTCCCCAGTTTGGGCTTATGCTTAATATTAAGAAGTCGGAGATCTTTTGGCCAACATGCAATGGTATGAAAGCGAAGCCTGGTATTTTTCCTGAGGAGATCGGAAGACCACAGACAGGGGTGAAGCTTCTAGGGGGGGCTGTTAGTCGTGATGGGGATTACATTAGCTCAATGGCAGTCAAGAGGGCTCAGCGCACGGTTGGCCTAATGGGCGTTTTGCAGAAGTTACGAGACCCCCAGAGTGACCTCTTATTGCTTCGCTCATGTATGGGTGTGGCCAAACTATTGTTTGGGCTTCGAACGTGCCAACCGACCTTTGTTGGGGAGGCAGTATCCATTTTTGACAAAGCTCTCCGAGGTGCTGTTGAGGATATCGTGGTTTGTGGGGGCGCATTTTTTGGGGATCTTCAATGGCGATTGGCGTCCTTACCGATCAGCTCGGGGGGCTTGGGTCTGTGCTCGGCGGAAGATGTGTCCGCTTATGCGTATGTGGCTTCTAGGGCGCAGTCCTGGAAGCTACAGGAACACATACTAAGGAACAGCGGGGTGGTTAGGATGGACGATGATTATAAGCTCGCACTGGACAACATTCGCAGCTCTCTCCCCAATGTAGATGTGGGCGGCTTTACGGATAAAGACACCGCCCCAAAAAGCCTCAAAAAATCTTGGCGAGTGCGTTTAACTGTAAAGCCATGCAGACTATGAAGGAGGAGTTTAACATGTCTTCGCGCCAGAAAGCGGTGTTTGAATGCCTCAAAGAGGCCCATGCTCAAGATTTCCTCACTACACTCCCAATTGACGGACTCGGGCAACATATGTCGGCTATCGAATATCGGGCGGTCCTCAAATACCGACTGATGATTCCCATGTTCCCCGTCGACGAACCGTGTCCGATCTGTAAAAAAACACGCTTGGACAAGTTTGGAGAACACGCCCTACATTGTAAGGAGTTGCCAGGCTTTAAATACAGACATGACCTAGTTAGAGATGTTCTATGGGATGTGTTACGAAGGGCGGGGATTTCAGCCAAAAAAGAGGCTCCCGTGAATTTCTTGACGGACCCACTTGACGGGCGGTCCACCTTGAGGCCAGCGGACGTTCTTGTGTTCGGATGGGCGCAAGGCAAGCATGCGTGCGTTGACCTTACTGGGGTATCCCCATTGGTGGGACTCCGGGATTCGGGGTTTGTGGCTGGGCAGGCAGTTTTGAAAGCTGAGAGCAAAAAAGTGGATAAACATGAAGCGGCTTGTCTAGAGAACCAGCATGTGTTTGTGCCCTTCGCTTTTGATACATTTGGAGCGCTGGCCCCGCAAGCAATCAAGCTCCTCGAACGCGTGAAGAAAGTTGTGCAAGGTAATTCTCCAGCTGTTAAGGGCCAATGTTTTATTTTCAATAGAGTAGGTTTTGCAATACAAAAAGGGGTAGCGGCGCAACTTGTGGCCCGTTTACCTACGTATCACCTGTAATTGGCTGTTTTTGGTTTAATATATATAAGATTGTTAGAATTATTGTTGTGTTATGATGTTAAACAGCCTATTTAAGATTTTAAAGGAAAAAAACAGTATCTGTATTTAAAACCCAATTATTTAATATTCATGACATATTATAACTGTATATGAAAAGTAGTAACAATTATTTAAGCCCTTTAATCAATTGATATGTCATTTTTCTACTTTTGATGAGAAAACAAAGCATAATTGGCATTGCCAAAATAGGTGAGTGGGTTCAACTGTTAAAGAAGAACGATTCAGCCAAGATGATTATCAACACATATAACAAGCTGATGCCTCATGCTAACCATATTTTCATGTTTTGTTAGTTCTCACCTATTTCTATACTTAAAATGATAAATCAGCCTATTACCTGGTCAGTTTTGCAAGCTTTAATTAAACCCTTAAGGTTATTTTGTAAATCCAAATATATTGATTTGATGACACTATAACTATCAACAAATATTACTAAATCCAGAACTTTAGCAGGCTTCCGATGTATGCTGTTAGTTTAACCCGTGGACTAAAACATGATTAAGTACGAATTAGAACTAATTATAAATTAATGTATTCAAACATTTAAAAGAAATGCAATTGAACCTCCATTGTGAAATACAAATGGTTGTCAGGAATTCACATTTCTGAGGGACCATCTATGATCTAACTTTAAATGTCTAAGCTGGATGGTTGCATATACAGCTTCATAAAACGAATTTCTGCTGCTGACCACACATACTTAAACTGCATCAAAATACATAAAGACGAGTGTTGTTTACGTCTACTTAAAAGATATTAACAAACAATTTTATTTATTTAGTAATAAAAGACCAATCTCAGTTCTCACACGTTAACATGATCAAATGGTGCGTTGGTAATTAGCTATAGCCACTGTTTAGATCAAGTTCCATCGAAACCCACCACCAACCCTATCCAGCCCTCATTAAGCAACGGAAAAAAGTAGTTGGTCTTGCCAGTTTAAACAAGACCATAAAAAAGAACATCATAGTACCACAACTGTCTTCTATGGACCCCTTTTGTTTTATCCTTTTGTATGTAATCACATACAATCCACCATGTGCTTTGGTAGTTCACCACTCCCCTTCCCTACTCATGGACCACTTTCATCAAACACATAATTCAGTCCCAAGACCAAAAAATTAGTCACATAAAGATCTACGCAAAAATGTCGCAAATTTATTGGCTAAATGTTGGTGTGATGGTATAGGGGTGGGTTAGCACTTAACTATGGCCATATGGACTATAGAGGTCTGGTAGGGGTCCTTATAAGTTACAAGCACAGGTGTATGTAATTAAGATAAGCCACCTGAAGAGTTGACTAGACAGTTGTTACAACATTTAAGACCAAAATACCTGCATCTTTCAATAAAAAAGATCATGGTTTACCATATGCAATAGTTAAAATAATGTTTGAACAGTTTAAACCATACTGAGGTCTAAGGGCCACAGGCCATGTGATAGCCCATATCCTAAAGTTTAATGAGACAATCAATATTTCAAGATTTTTGGGCAATTTATACAATCAAAGGGATAAGAGTAAAAGAAAGCAAGTCGTCGTAAAAGATAAAAGTTATGTTTTCAAATCCGATTGTTTCATGTACTGTATGATAACACCTTTGTGTTCTAAAACACGATTGTCGTCGGGACACCATCTATTGTCGATGAAAAAGTTTGTCAGTATAACATGTGACCCACTTGATGAGTTGTTTGAAAAATCAGCGACCTTTATGGTGACTGAGTAGCCAACTGGTATTCTTCCAAAACGTAAATGCCACTGATTTGATTTACACACCCTTAATTATTTAGACTTTAGTGTGATGCCAATGATGCGGGGTCACTACAAAATCATCATTTGAGGTTGATGATTGATTTCTGGACCACTTTCATGAACTTGAAAAGTGACTATAAAAGCAATCTTGAAACATGTTTGTTAGTATCAACTTAGACTGATTTTACTGCTTTCAGTCGTTTTAATGTTATAGAACTTATCAAAGATTTTACATACTCTTACATGTTTTAACAGCAGATTAGAAAGAGGCCAAACTTAAATAGGGCATAACTTTTGATCCACAAGGAGTGACAGGCCCAACAAATATACGAAAGGAAAAGTATTTAATGGGCTCAAAAGCGGTTTGCCCAACTCTCATACCCAAATTTTCTCATCTAGTCATCTAGTACTCCAATATCAACTTCAAAGGAATGTGAAATTAGCAAATATTAAATAAACTTTAAAGGAACGTGAAATTGGCAAATATTAAATAAACGTAGAGAGTGTTTGTTTGTGTGATATATGTAAGGAAAAGTGTGTATATATAGTGGGTTGGTTAAAATTTAAATTAATCCTTGTATTATTTAAAAATAGAGTCGTTTGTTTTTTTAAGTTAATTAATGGGCAAATGGGCCATTTACATCTGGATTGAGTTCGCTGTGTCAGACTGGACCACCTTCCACATTTTCTTCAACGCATTGTGGTCGTACGATTTGGAAGTCGAGGTTCCAGACCTAGTCCGATTTGGTTCATTGGAGATGCTCTTAGAGTTGTTAACTAGTTCACTCAGATTTCTTAAATAGCTTAGTCAAAACTGTTTTGTTAATCGGTTTTCAATTAGTTCTTTTAAATCGTTTTAGCCTATACATTTTTATGAGTTTTTATGACTTAACTGGAACTAAATTTATGAGTGACTTAATTAAAACACTCCTTATTTTAGATTAATATTTTGTGAAATATTCCTTAAGATTAACAACAAATTTATTTGGGAAAAAATGATATATTGCCATGTTTCCTCCTATTCACTAAAAGTACGGGAAAACTTTATGGAGGTCACCTCATAAACTTTATATCTATGTATATGTATATAACATTATCAACCGCTCAAATTTAAACTTTGTAGTCAAAATTTTAAACTTAATATAAAAAATTGTGTTTCATTAATTATTCTGCATGTATAATCATAACATATAGCCTCCCTTATAAGCTTAAGAATATCTAAAAGTAAATTTAGTTAAATTATATGAATAACCAATATTTTTATAAATAATAAAACAGTGTTTTGTTTTCTATTGAAATTCAGCGTAGAATATTAAGAGTCGTGAGTGACAACTAATAATGACGATCTTGAAACAAACTCACGCGGTATTTTATTTGTGTTTAAGTAATTTTTTCTATTGATTGTAATTATCAATATGAAATAATCTATCGATTACACTTCTAGAAAAAAAGTTCCATTCAAAATGGCACAAGTTGTTTTATTGGTTTTTTGATGAATTCCGTCGTCGTTACATGGTTGATATGAGCGATAACACGCGTTTTGTATTTGGGTCAAGGAAAGTCATCTTGGAAATGGATGATGAATTCCAACGACAAGTTTATGAACTTGGAAAAACAAGGGAACTTTGTTGTTTTCAAGAATTCATATTACAGGGAAAGTTAGATATCAAGTTTGGAGAATATGAAGAGGAAGAGTCGCTGCATGTTGTGAGGTGGTTTTACGCTTAATCGGTTAGTAGCGTATCGGTGAATTTTGATGATGGTTCAGTAAAAATGTACCATCAAAATTAGTAAACTCCAATGGTTTGGAGTTCCTGCAGGAATTGATGGAAGTCGGGATGGCTGACGTTAATCGAACTACACTAGTGTTGGATCTTGAACGAATGATTCAATCAAGAATAATTACGTTGCAGGAGGAAGCTGAACAGGAAGAAATGGAGTTGCCTGCATCTGATGATGATCAGTCATCAGACAAAGTAGATTCAGATTAGTTATGTCATGTTTAATTTTTTTTTTCGTTTAAGTAGGTTTATTTTGTTTTTTGTTTTATATATTATTATGTATTTTTGTTTTATAATGAATAATGTTATTTTCAATTTTTATTGAATAAAATTATTGATGATCTTAAATGTATTAACTTCCTGACTCTTTATTTTGTAGTTCTGAATATGGTTATTTTAGGTCGACAAAGGTTGATCAGTTTTTACGTAAATTTATATGAAGAATTTTCAAATTGTAAATGTGATGTCATTGTTAATAACATAGGTTTAAGGCAACATCTGTTTGAAGGAAACTGTTTGAGGATCATCTGTTTGAATCAACAACTGTTTGTAGTAACAGAGGTTTTAGAAATATCCCCTTAACTGACTCTAGATGATTGAATTTATAATTTGGTTTTTACTAAACAAACCATAGTCGTTAGTCCGTTTATGTTTTTTATATTTTGGTGAGTAATTGTTTTAAAAAAAGATGTAGTCTTCCCGTGTTTTCACATAGGGTTTCACCTAGATATTCATGTATTTATATATTGTTTTAGATGTTTAAAGTTTTGTTTAGTTATAACTGTATTGAAGTTACCTAAATTTTTCTGTGCAAATGAAGTAGAGAGGTTGATATTTAGGGGATCCTCTTTTTGTTTTTAATATGTGTTATCTCAACAGAGCTTTAAACGTCTCTTGATTTATCTTTCCGTGGTTATAACATCTTTCAGTATTAAACATTTGATCATTTTCACATTTCACCTGGCATATATAATGAGGCTATGAGAACGAATGATGATAAAAAATAACCCGGTTCCCTGTTGGGCGCTCTGAGTCGTTTTCGTAAACCAATGAATTCCACCAAAACAAGGTTCAACTCCACCATGTCCGACGGTGATCTCACCAAATCCATTTTTGGTAGATTGTTTTTCGACGTCCTGAAGGAAAATACGTATTCCTCCTCAACTGATATTAAACCCCCCATCGACAATGTTGACGATTTATTTGAACAACATTCCAACATTCAAGCTGTAAATTACACATACTCACCCCTTCTTCGATTTTTGTTTTAACTTATTATAATATTACAGTCTGTTCATGAACTAGGGTTTTGAAATTGTTTTTAGGGATTTGAAGATATGAATATCTCTCCTGAGTTAATGAAGGCATTGTATGAGGAGATGAAGTTTGTGAGGCCCAGTAAGATTCAATCAATGACTTTACCTATGATACTATCTCCACCTTACAAGAATTTGATCGCTCAAGCACCTATGTGCTCCGGAAAGACAACTTGTTTTGTGCTCGGTATGTTGAGTCGTGTTGATCCTACGCTACCTGCTCCTCAGGCCCTTTGTATTTGTCCTACCAGAAAACTGGCCGTTCAGGTAAAGAGTTGTATTAGGGGATATGTATTTGCAGTTATTATTGGTTTACTGGACTCCACAAGACAAAACCATATATAATACAATTTCTAGAAAATGATATGAGAACTAGTGTATGTATGCATGCTACCTACAACTGAAGGTAAATAGGTTGATCTATTACAAAGTTTTAGTTATTTTTTATCAACTTCCCACTTTTCGATTTGGTACTCCTTTTGTGATTTGATAATATTGTTGGTACACTATGTTCCTAGCTTAGTATAGGTGATGTTTGAATGTTATTACGGGTGCTTGGATGTGTTTTCGAGTTGATTATGGGCTGTTTGGTACTCCTAGCGACTACGACTGAAAAGGGGCTAGTCGCCCCTCGTAGTCGCCTGGAATGTTCCTAGTCGCCCCTTGGGCCCTGGACGACTAGGGGAAGTATAAATACTTCATATTATTGCCCTAATCATTTTAGCTGTCACATCACACATTCTCCAAGAACCCTGCCCTAGGTTATCTGGTATGTGATTGTTTTGTAACACCCGAGCTCTATTTTCAATGCAATACAACCTTTTAAACCGTATATTTGTGTGTGTTGATATCTCGTTTATCATAGTTTCTTGTCGTTTTTGTTGACTGAACATTGTTTAGTGGATCCCGCACTCTAAACAGTAAAGCTCGTGATTGTCTTGTTGTCCGAAATCGATCCTACAAATATGTTTGATGGTGCAGACTATGGAAGTGCTACTTAAGATGGGAAAATTTACTGGCATAACATCAGACTTGTGTCTTCCTGCGGATAGAGCTATAGCTGATTATATTCCAGCCTCCAAGAGAGCACCATTGACCGCACAGGTCATTATCAGCTCACCGGGTACTATATATCAAATGATAGAAGCCAACAAGTTGAGTATATCTAATTTGAAGATCCTTGTGTTTGAGGAGGTAGATCAGATGTTGGTAAGAGATGATTCCTTTATGGCATATTCTATTTGCTTGTTTGGTAGTCTACATATCAAGTACCATAAGGATTCAATAACTAGTTTTGCACATTCATGTTAAATAGTTTTTCTAATACGTCTCTCATGTCATGCTGGGGATATACTATTATTCGTAACATATGAGCATCATGTTAAGTTTCGGTTTGATCAAACCGAAGTTAGAAAGATTTGTTTATACGTATGCATGGTTTAAAAAAAGGGTGAGGCGTACCTCGAGGCGAAACTCTATGAAAACGAGTCTGAGGCGCGCCTCATGGGGTTCAAATTGTACATACGCCTTTAAGGGCTGAGGCGCTAAGAAAAATGTGCGCCTCGGGTAGTTTAGGGTGTTTTTTATTTGTTTTTTTGGTGTTTTAGACTTTTTGGGTCAGTTATTTTATTTTTGATTGTGTGTTTTTGATGTTTTAGACTTTTCTAGGTCAAGTATTTTATTTTTTATAGATACATAATGTTTATATTTATTTTTTGACTGTGCCTCGAGCTTACGCCTTGGTTCGCCTCGAGGCTTACGCCTCATGAGGCGAAGGGAAAACGCCTCGAGGCTCGTTTCCGTTCTTTTAAACTTTGTACGTATGTAATCCATAGTTGATAACTGAATCCTGATTTCATTTGCAACATCTTGTTGTCTTAGTTTCAAGGGAATTTGGTTTCCATGGATTATTTAATACAAGTATCCTAGACGCCTATTGGAAGCCACATGTGGAATAAATTGTCCTGCACTCATCATGGAATCATGGATCTTGAAACTGTCTTTAAGTTGAACAACTGTACTGAAACATATTGGGAAATCTAAATACTAAATCAGTCCCTCCATCGACATAAATTATATTGCTGTATCTTTTTGGGGGAAATTTATCTTGAACTTTGAAGTTGCATGGTATAACCGTGAAGGAAGATATTACACTTTCATTGTGTAGCTTATTGGATTTAATTCCTTAAGTTATCAAACTGTTATAGGGTAAAGAAACTTATGGTGTTTATAATCTTGTTCAATGTTGTTTTGTATCATTTTTGTGTATCCAAATGTGCAGATCTTCCTAACATAGGGGTGCAACAGTTCTTAAGTTTTTGACAACTCTAATCTTTAATCTTTATTGCTTCATCAATGTGAAGCTTACATTTCATTCAGATTTGAAGAGACCACTTTGTTGAAACTTGTTATCTATAGAGTTCAACCATTTTCCTTTAACATATCTAGTTTATTTTGTTCAGTGCGCTTTTAAAGAAGATGCTCTGAGGATAATGAAGCAAATTGTCAGGTGGAGTCCCGAATGTCAGGTGTGTTGTCATTATAATAATTAGTTATGTTAATCGAGTTCTATATGTGCTCTTGGTCGCGTGGTTTGTCAGGGTTTCTCCTTAAAGTGTATATTACTCTTCTATATTTTTGCTATATATGTTCTTGGTCGTGTGGGCTCTATATATTATTCTCCTATATTTCTATTTTTATTCCCGGCTACATTGTTATCTCCGATTTAAGCAAAAACAATGTACAGGTTCTACTGTTTTCGGCTACATTCGATGACGCAGTGGAGGCTTTTGTATCAACACCTGTGAAAGATCTTTTTGAACAAGAATTCCACCAATTGTTTGTTAAGAAGGAAGAACTGTCTTTGGATTCTGTCAAGCAATTTAAGGTGAATTTACTCGATGAGCTCTCAAAGATTATGGTAATAAAGGATAAAATAATGGAGTTGGGAGATGGAATCTGGCAAACAATTATATTTGTCAGTGCGATAAAGAGTGCCGAAATGTTACATGAGGCACTTGTTAAGTATGGTCATGCGGTAACAACAATTAAAGGTCCTCTTACATACAAAAATCAAGAGAAGATGATCAAAGATTTCAAAGACGGGTCGACTCGGATTCTAATATCAGCAGATTATCTTGCTCGGGGGTTTGATCAATCTGAGGTTTGTATCCTCGCTTTCCTTTTCTTACATATTTATAGTCTGATTATTTTTTCTGCTTCGTATCAGGTTAATCTGGTGGTTAACTATGATCTCCCAGTTAGATCTTGTGATTCTACAGAGCCTGACTATGAAGCATACTTGAACCGCATAGGTAGAGCAGGACGGTTTGGCCGCAAGGGTAATGCTTTGATTTGATCTGTTTATGTTTATTTCATACTCTATATTTTTATGTTTATATAGTTTTGTGCGTATAGAATGTAAAGAATCAGTCTTGTTACTTGTGTGTGACTCCATACGTCCCAAAAATGCAACTTTGGACTTGACTATACTTGATAGAAATGGATTGTATTGGTCAAATGTCTATAATGCCTCTCAACAAAGATAACTGAATGTAACTTGTGGGCTAAAATCAAAGTTATAGATGTCAGGTATTGGTTACCATTTGGCAAAAAAGTAAGTATCGAATAATAAAATCAAGGAAATGTTTCTTTTTTGGGGGGTAAACCTAACAACCAGGGTATTGCTTCAGGTGACGGATTCACTAGATGACGTCCTAACAAACTGTTTACAATGTTACAGGAGCTGTATTCAACCTACTATGTGGTGATGAGGACAACTTGATTATGGCAAAAATCGAAAGGCATTTTAACCATAATGTAACCGAGGTAAATATTTCTTATAGTCTATTCTTATCAAACAGAGAGATATTTCTAGGGCTTTTTGCAATCTATAAATACGTGGTAGTGACTAGGGTTGTAGATTAACTGTACGAACCTGAACCGCATGACTTGTTCGTGCCTGTTCGTTTGTTGAAGTTTAACCAAACAAAAAAACAAACATGAATATATATAGACAGGTATATCTTATTTGTACTTAAACAAACATGCATGGACAAACAATTTACGAATGTTCATGTTCATGGACGTAAATGAACATACAACTAAAGAACACAAGATTTACCCAATTTTTGCAGTAGAGTTACTGGGCATAAATAACTAGTTATGTAATGGGAATCATTGTATTGATCTATTGGTGAATTGGCACATACATTACAGCAATCGTATTTTGTTTCTGATGTTCAAATATGTAGGTGCCATCATGGGCAAATAATGACGACTTCAATGACGCGTTCAAGAAAGCTGGTTTGATGTAAAAGTTTTCATATCGGTCCTTGATCTAAGAGTAGAGGGATTTTTTTTATTGGTGGCTGCGTCAGAAATAGCCATGCTGCCCAATAACTTAGGGACGACAGTTAACCTTAATTTTATTACTGAATACACACTTTTTGACAAATTAATTTCAAGGGTGTGTAAATACCATGACCCTATCAATTATACAATGAGCATCGAACTTGTTAACTTGTAACATCACTATTTATAGTATGGGGAGTCGAAGAGGCAGCGATTTCTGGCAGAGAAACCATAGAGGCTTACTGATGCGTGGTTGAAAAGCCTTAAGTTCTGGTGCTTAAGTTTAAGTTTTTAATGTGCATTTGAGTTCTGAATGATATACTTTGATATGATTTATGTTTTACATGACTTAATAGATTTAGAGTGCATTTTGGGAGTTAAATGAGGCGTTGGATTGAAGCTAGGAGGAACCAGGTGTAAGAAACGAGCAACCGGAAGCAAAGAACAAAGATTGGACTTGTTTTTGAGAATTTATATGGAATGGAAATGAATATAGTTTTGTATTAAATGAAAGATGATTGAAAAACGAAGACGTGGCTTGGAAAACGGAGTTGAAACGAAGAAGTTATGAAGAAAACAAGAAAACCGAAATCGCATTGTCAGGTCTAGCGTCGGCGACGCCACTGGCGTATGAAAACATTCAAATTTGGCGTATTCCAGCGAAAAATGGCGTAGGGGAGCTGCAGGTGGAATCGGCTACGCCAAAACTAGCGTCACCGACGCCAGATACTGGGTCAAACTCAATTTTGACGAATTTTAATGCTTTTTATGAGCTTTTTGACCCTTGACTCAGTATGGAACGGATAAAAACGAATGTGGGGACCTAAAACATGATCTTTTGACCCTCCTAACATCTACATATCATATCAATCCATCTAAATCATCCTTTCATAAAAGATTTAAGCTCATACAACCATGCTTGGCTAATTCTCTTGCATCATACTCGGGTGTAAACATTTGAAGTTCTAGGGTTTATAACATTTGGGTATTTCTAAACCTAAGCAGTTAATGCGGTAAAATATCGGATATCGGTGAAGGATCGTTATTTGAGATATAGGTTATCGCGGTGAGATATTGGTGGGATATCTGCAATTTTTATATCATGCAAAATCCATACATGTAGCAATTTAACACTAACAATTCAATATAATCTCCTACCGTTAACAAATTAACCTTTTACAACTTGCAAAACACTAACAATTGTAGCAAGTGGTAACTTGTTAAGACTTAAAACACTAATATTTAACACTAATTATTAACAATTAATACTTAAAACAGTACTAACAACTATAAAAAAGTAAGAAAAATGGAATAACTAAGAAGATAAACACCAATATCGGGAATATCGGTCAAATATCGGCAAATATCGCCGATAATATCGGTACCAATATATCGGTTGATGACCGATAACCGAGATATCGGTGATATATCACCGGTATATCGGCCGAGTTAACTACTTAGTTCTAAACTCCTAATTGTGTAATTGTGTGTTTGAACAATCTTGTTGAATGTTTTAATTTTGTGTTGAATTCACTTATGTTAATTGTTCTTGTTTCAATTGCAAGTGAAATGAACATGGTTATATGCTTTGACATGAAATTAGGATTGTAGGTTCTAGTGTAATGAAGTATATTATTGTCCATCTATAATGTTGATTCTTGATACCTAACCCTATTGAACATTCAATTCGTTAATACCAATTGCATATGAATTGTTTGACGCATTTGTGAAACCTTAGACTTCACTTGTTGAAACCCGAGTGTGATCTTTTATTATCAATTGTTACAAACCATTTTCTATTATCAATTCCATTTCACTTCATTTCAATTTCAAGTCTATTAATTAATAAAAACATTCTCAAATCAAATTTCTTAAATGAACATTATGCATCTTCATAATTAACTAGCATCTTCATAATAACATTTTCTAATCAACTAAACAATATTCACCAACCACAAACTTTTTGTGGTTAGACACCCTTATCGCCACTACTTCAAAGCTAGAGATAATTAGGACCTATAAATAGTATTTTTGATCGGACCACGACATCCGATCACTTACAGGACGACAGATCGATGACTACTTTCATTTTGAGCAATCTTCCGGACGGGGTGACAGACTCTCTCTTGTGGAAAGCGTTTCAACCACATGGGATTGTAAATGATGCATATGTGGCTAGGAAGAGAGATTCAAGGGGAAATTGCTTTGGATTCGACAGATATGTGGGGATCGTGAATGTCAATGAAACCTTGCGAAGTATGAACACGGTTAAAATTCATGAGGCGAGAGTGGGAGTTACAGTTGCAAAGTTTGCTAAAGACAATAGGAGAGGAAATCCCCTAAGAAGGAAGGAATCGCATTTTCATTTCAGACAGCAGGAGTAGCAACCACCGGGGAGAGTGGTACAACAGTCTGCCAAGGGTCCAGAGAGGCAGCCGACATGGGCGCCTCCGATGAATGGGGTTAATGCAAAACCGTTAAAGGTGGTGGTTACAGGGAACCTGGACCGTAGTCTGAAGAAGCAAAGACGCTGACTTTGGAAGGGAATGCTGCTGTATATCCAGAGCATTGTGTTATGAGGTTGGTTATTGGAGTTGTGAAAAATTTGGATGGGTTTAAAGGGTTGGGATTTATGATGAAGAAAGGCGGATAGGGAGAGAGCCCAATAAGTTACATAGGAGGCATGACGGTGATGATGGTGTTCAGGAGTAAACACACGACGTTGGAGTTCATTAATAGGAAGGAAGAGCTATGGGGGAATACGTTGTTATAAGCGATGCTTTGGAAAGGTGATTGTGTACAGTTCGATAGTGTGTCATGTCTAAAATAACGGGCATGCCTATCCAGCTGAGAGACGACTCATACTATAACAAGGTGGGGGAGTTATTCAGGAAAGTTGTGAAAGGCAATAATTTTTCTTGGATCTGTCTGGTCAATGATACGGGTAGAATCTGGGTGCTAGTGAACTCGGCCTTCCGTATTCAAGAAGAGGTCCTCATAGAATGGAGGGGAAAGTCGGTTGGGGTCTTGGTGGTGGAGGAGGACAACTGAATGAAATCAATTGTTGAAGGTATATTGTCATCTGTGTTCTAGTCGCCGGCCAAGACGGTAGAATCGGTGGCAGGTGGAGGTGATGAATTAGAAGAAGGGGAGTACAAGGAAAGTATTAATCCGATGAGAAGTCAGCCGGAGTCTGGCCATGCTCCGGTGGTAGATGGAAAGGCAACGTGCATGCATGGGGGTGGGAGTTCACATGGGGAAGACCAACCGGCTAGAGTGGGAAACGAAGCATTAGATGGGGCCCCACAAAACATAGGTGGGATATGTGTTAATAAAGAAGTGGGATTTGATTTAAACATGTCTTGGAATAACTTCAATCTGGGGTCAGGTATGTCGGATGGAACTGGGCCAGGGCATAAATCCAGGAAGAGGCCCAGGTCTTGTAGAAGCCCAGAAACCAATAAGCTAGAAGTGGGGAACACGTCCAATTAGGAGGTATAGGGATTTGACATATTAATTAATCAGATAAATGGGGATACACAGATGAACATGGCAGACTCTGAATAGGGGGAAAGAAATATGGGAGATGAAAATATGGAGGATGCTAATACACATGGGCCGTTGGAAATGAGAACTCACGATGCTAATAGGAATGAGAATGGTGATATTAGTTCTCAACAATCACAAGGGCCGCATATGGTTCCAAATCCGGATTTAAACAATGATGTGGGGGTTGAGGTTAGGAATGAAGATAATCATACGGTAGTGGCTGGTTCTCTAGTTGGAATTGAAGTGGAGGGGTTCAAAGAGCAATTGCGTGCTTTGGTGGAGGGTGAAGGCGACCTAGTTGGTTTACAATGAATTTCTTAGCATCAATCTTAGGGGGGTTAGGGATGACCGGAAGGTGTCCTGGGTCAGGGAATTAAAAACAAGTCATGGTATTCAGTTTATTGGTATTCAAGAGTCGAAATTGGGTCCGGAATCTAATTTTGCTCCTGCGTCTTTCTGGGGTAGAACTAGATTCAGGTCCGAAATGGTGCATTCGGTAGGTAGGTCTGGTGGAAATATTAGTCTGTGGGATCCGACAGTTTTCAAAGTGTTAGATACGATTAAAGATAGGTACTTTCTTGTCACTTCTGGTGTGTTGGTGGCATCCGAGGATATGTTAAACATAGTAAATGTGTACACGCCTAACTATGCGGTGCTCAGAAGGGGTGTAAGGTCCGATCTAGAGATCTTGTTGCGACTCAAGAATGTCGTTGGGAGATAGCTGAGATGGTTACTTATAAAGTTGACATCTAAAAATATGATCCATACAAGGTTTGACGTGTATAAATCATTATATATATATATATATCAGGGTTCATTGAGTTAGTTGTAAAGCAACATGTTTATAATAGCTCTCGTATAAATAAATTTGTTGTGTTATAAAGTATAAATATTTCTCATATTTGATGGTTTTTTATTGCAAATCGATTGATAAGATTATGGTATTTATTTGTTCATATTGTAGATTTGTAGGCTTGGATGGTATTCACCAAGAGTTTGCTTTGGGGGTGGGGTGGAATTTAATCCAAAATAGGAGCTATTAAGATTCACACAAAGATGACTTATAATGTTAACAAATAAAATGCCAAGATTTAATAAGAATTGTCTAGATTTTCCATGGCTTCAAGGCATTTGCTTAGAATTGTCTAAGAGTTTGACTAAATGTATTTTAGGGTTTCATAGTACTATATAACATAATGTGTGTGATAAGTTAGGTTATAAAGTGAGTTTTTTATGGTCTCTCTTTTGTTTTATCAATGCTCTTTCAAAAATCATAGTTGTTGAGAAATAGTCACTACCTTTTTTTCTAGTCTTTGTTGTGTATTAGTTTCCGGTTGGAAACCAACAATGGTTCAACCTAGATAACCAGGTTTTGTTACAATTGTAGAAAGTACATAGCGATCAATTAATGGGGGCTAGAACCAGTCACCTGATCTAGATCAGGTGGCTAAGTCGTGTGATGTTAAACAGAGTTCTAGGGTTCGATTCAGAGCACCAACGTTTTGTCCTGACTACCCAGCCCAGCTGGTAGGATGGACATCCTTGTGAAGCTTGGGCCCGGATTTTACCCGGGTTTGAGTCTAGGGGGGGGGGGGAGGGGGAGGGTTTACCCATTCCACGGGGTTCCCACGCATCTGGTGTGTGTTGGCAAATCCTGTAAGTCCCGTGGGGACAAGAGAATTTGCCAATACCGAGTTTACTCGGGCGTGGATTTATTGGTCATTCCAAAATAAAATGGGGGCTAGAACCATGGAAAAAAGCAAATATCAATAAATGACATGTGGTTCTAGTTATTCAGAGTCCGAAGCTCTCTTAAATATATACCAACACATTTTTAACCGATATATTTATGCCACTTTATCAAAATAATGTTGAGTATTTTCGAACTCGAGTTTGTTGAGACCAACATTTCCAAGCATGACTACTCTCACTAATCGGTAGATGCCAAAATTAACTTGAGGACAAATAACTTGGGAGTGCCCATCCTTGATGGAGCACATTTAAAATCACTCAAATCTCATTATGAGTTGTTTTTTGGAAAAATATTCAAGCAACATGCCCACAAAGAGTTTGAGGAAGAGTTGCTTAGGAACTATAGAAAACTGACTTCTGAAATCTTGTCCAGGATTAAAGAGATATAAACTGAGTTGGAAGATAGCGTTAGAGAGATTAAAGAATTGAAGGAAACCTTGTATGCCCAAAGTCACACGATTTTGTACCCTTTCGAACATGCCTTGGTCTACCCTACCTTAGCAACTGAAGATTCGGATCCGATTGTTAGTGCAATTATACTGGAACGGGTAATTTCTGACTTAAAGGATAAATTTAGAAAGTGGACTTCGAATGTCCAAAGCAAAAAACAAAAGCTGGTCAAAATATGTGAACAAGTCTCAATGAAAGCCAATGGTAAAATGATCTGAAAAGCATAGAGAAACCAACTCTTAGTAAAAAAGACGGGGTTCACTGTTGTTAGTAGTTGATCGACACTTAATCTTCAAAGGGGTTTTCTATAAAAATATTTTAGAATCAAAATCTTGTAATTCATTTGGAAAAGATTTCTCGATAGGTTTGTTTGTAAAGTGAATCAATTTGCTTATACTCTATTACATAAACTTTGTTTTCAATCTATTCTTAGTTTCGTATAGCTTGGAGGGTTCTTGACACAACACAATTTCTGTCATTTGATTTCAAATATTGAAGGGTTTTGGACAAGCTTACAAAATTACAATCTTGGAAGTCGTTTGGAGAAGATTTCTCCATCAGAAGGTTAGTTAAGTGAAACAATTTTGTTTACAAACTTGTACAACATTCAATGGTTTTGACAAAATTTCAAACAATCTATGTAATTTTGTCTACATTATATTTCAAGGTTTCCTACTTTCTCCTTTTTTTTTTTCAATTTCTTTTTCATCGCTGGCAGAAATCATTGTTTTTATTTTATTTTTGTTAGAAACTAATGCACAACTAAGGCCAAACTTCTTTCTTATAGGCAGAATGGTTAAAGTTTGAGAAAACATACATTGAGAATTTTATTGGTCGTAAACCAGGGAAAGTTGAGCTTAGAGAATGACAAAAATGTTGATTGCCTAGTATAAAATAAAACATACACACACTGTTTTAAAAAATGGTTTTTATATCATATTGGGGTAGGTTCATAGTCATACCAAATGATTCAACTTGTTGTATCAGCCGTTTTGAACCAAGTTTTAAAACACCACACACACATTGTGAGAGGGAATATACTTTTTTAATTGTAGGCCCACCTAAGTTTACGAGAGAAGTGGGTAACCAATAGCTTTTGTTCTGCTATTCAACAAACTTTGTACTTGTTATTTGTTATTAGTTACACTTTTTTCCTCTCCTCTACAAAATTAGAATGATTTATTTAATCCTATCATAACTTTTAAACTATCATGTTTTAAAAACATTTTAAAATACGTGACGACCTGCTTATTTTTGTCGACGTTTCAATCGACCATAACTTTTTCGTACGTTAATATTATCTAAAAAATAGACCTAAAAAACGAGCATTATTCTCTTTAATTTGAATATAGTATTTCAATTACTTTTTAATTAAAAAACGAGTTAACGTCGACCCGCACGTTACATCGGGACATCATAACTATAGGAATAAAGCTTATAAAATTACAAATACTAACAGGGGAATATTGGAAACTTCATAAATAACTTGGAAGAAAGCTTATGAAGGTGAGAATCTAAAAGTAATAATGAACAATATCACCACTCTAGAGGGAACGCTGGAAACTTTGCAATTAAATTGGAATAGAAAGCCAAATAATCGACCATGGGGAGGAATTGATGTCGATAAGCCGTGGGAGAAGGTTGGATATGGCATTGGAACCACCTCTCAACTTTATTATGTGAATTTTCTCTTCAAAATATGATTTTAATTTTATATGTGATTCCATATGTGATCTTGGTCTTCACTAATCGATTTATCTTATTCATTGGTTCGTAATTATTCATTGGAATTGGAACATGAATCGTTTGTGATGAAGAAATGGGTAGTTTGTTGGCTCCGATTTCTTTAAAACCCCTGATTCGTGTAATGTTTTTCGTCAATATGGGTCAAACCACAAGGGATTTATGTGTAACTAGATTTATATTTTGGGAGTGTCCCGGTGTTGAGAAATCTAATATGACATATAAATTTACATACGAAATAGACTGATGTGCTTTACAGTTACATGCAGGAAACGTTCGGGTAGCACCTAACCTAAAACAATTAACAATGTATCTCAAATGTTAACGGCTAATTAACCTTAAACAATGTATAACACTAATATTAAAACCTAACCTAAAACAATGTACAACTCTAATGCTAACACCTGTTGTAAATAGAATTCATATTTACTGGTTTGAACATAATTAATGACTTGTCTATACATGATTAATAAATAATCTGAACACTTTGTGTTTTTTTTCCTGTATGAACAAAACCCCACAAAAAATAGTCGTTTTTTTCTCCATTTTTTATATAGCACTATGGTGCTTGTTGGAAAGATAATAAAACGGTCGTTAATTTGGTGTAATTTTTTTCTTTAAAAAATCTCGTATATAAAAGATATTAATGTTAAAAATTATCAGAGGAAATATGAGAGAGAAAAATCCAAATTTTTTTTTCTTCCTAAAATCACTCAATGTCATATGACATCCTACATGGCACCTTGAAAGGGGAGAATGGTTATATGAGTGCCATGTAGAATTTAGCCCTTTGAAATATATATATATATATATATATATATATATACCATATTATAATGCATGAGGGAATGGTAGTTTAAGATACCCAAAAGTTAAGAACTTTATTTTTATTAACAACCCTAAAATGGGGGTAAACTTATCATTCAAACACTTTTACACTTTAGTACCTCATTTTAGTTATCTTAGTTCCCTCATTTTTATTTAGTAGTTACACTTTTCTCCCCTCGTCTACAAAATTATAATTCTTTTATTTAATTTTATCATAACTTTTAAAGTATTATGTTTTAAGAACATTAAAAATACTATGACGACCTACTCATTTTTATCGACGTTTCGATGTTTGTATTAGTCAATATCGACATGTAGATTGAAATGTACAAGAAAAAAATGCGTAATGTACAAGTGATTACTGCATTGCATGTTTAACTTAAAGAATCTAAAAGAAACGAATATATATTAATTAACTAAAAGAATCCAAATTCACCTACAACAAAATGATTTATAGCTAAAACTTTAAAAGATGTAACTTATATTGTTTTAAGGTACATTCCATTAATGCAGAACTAAACATAAAGTAGCCAACGCGTTGTTTTAGGAGAAAATATTATAAAGTTTGAATAGACGTTAAATTAAAAATTGAAATATAGGTGAAATTTGGATTACAGATCAACATAATTTAAACGCAATTAAAGACCTTAGGCATGTTTATTGTTAATACGGATGTTGAATCATAACACCATTTCATGACCAAGTAAAACTCACAATCGTAAAATTGAATTCGGTTCTAAAACTGTTTCGCCCAATAATGAAAAATTCACAATTTTGACGTTCCCGTTAAACTTTTTTGTGATAGTTCAGCTGCAATTTCTATTGCAATTAATCCTGTCTTTTTTGACAAGACTAAACATTTTGCACTTGATTTGTTTTTCCTTGGAGAGCAAATCTCAAAAGGAGTTATTAAAACCTTTAAGATTGATTCAATAGATCAGTGTGCAGATGTGTTTACAAAAGGATTATCTTCTGTTGATCATCAAAGGTTTTGTGACTTAATGAAAATGTTTGATCCCTACAAAAATAAAATTGTGGGGGGTGTTAAAAGTATAGCATGTTGTCACCTGTTATTTGGTCAATTTTTTTTTCCTATTCTATATTATTTTGCAAATGTAATGTTTCAGGTGGGCTTGTGATTGTGGGCTGATCAAGGTTACTGATATTGGGTTTCTGTACGTGATGCTGATATTGGAGTGAAGTTGTTGCTTGCTGGCCCATTGGCCTGGCCCATTCGTCTATTATTGCCCGGTAGGCTTGCTGATGTGGCAATCTGTGTGCCATCTTATTTGTGGCCGTTGATTTGTGAGAAGGGATCTTAACCCTTGGATTTGTGCTTTCTGGGAAGAAGCTTTGACTCTTTGAGGCACAGTATATATTGCCTACTCTCTCTTCCCAAATCAAATTTTTTGCTCTCACCCACTTTTGTTACACATTCTAGTAGTCTCTCTCTCTCTCTTTTCGTTCATAATCAATTAGGATTCATTGATCCTAGACTTTCTCAGTTTGTGATCAGGTCTCATATCCAAGTATTGTGTGTTGTGATTAGGTTATCTAGTTGATAACTTTGTAGAGAGTTTTTGAGAGTTGTAGTGAGGTTTTTGTGTAATCTTGTTTGAACGTTTAGGGTTTTTACTCTTTGGGATGGGATCTGAACAATATTTGATTTTATTAGTAAAATCCATGTTTGTTGATAAGCAAGTTGTTTTTCTTCTCATTTACATTCTTATATATATATATATATATATATGTATGTATGTATGTATATATCATTTTACAACATGCACAGAGGGAGACGTCACCGGAAACATCACCGGAGATGCCTTGGGTGCCTCGAACTTGGTGACCCGTCTCTCCAAAGAGACGGGAGGGGGCTATTTTCGTAAAAAAAATGGTCAACGGGCTATTTTCGTGATTTTCCCATATGTTTAATAAGCAAATGGGGAATTCAAGAATTTTGTTGAAAACAAAAATATTCAAGATGAGTTGATAGCCTTGATGAAAGTTGTGAAGGAATAAAAAACAACAACTTTATGAAATGAGGAAAGAAATATTTATAAAGAAAAATGGTGTAGCTGAGCATACATTTTATGAGTTGAAAGAATTCAAGTATGAAATTGAGAAGTTAGAGATTACAAAATTGTTAGAAACAAGCAAAATTGAGCTGCAAGTATGGAGGTATGCAGTTGATGCATACATCAAAAGTCTGAACTTTATTGCCAAGGCCTGTTATGAATACAAAATAACTACCGAAGCAGTGTTGTTTACCAACAAACTTGATTTAATAAAGATACAATTTTTTAGTCCAAGTAACAACATAAAGAAGAGAGTTGTTTGGGTCAATAATCTGATCTCGTGCCTAGTTGTAAGATGTTGGTTGTTGGAAAGAACAGGACAACAAACAGTAAAGCGGATTGAAGAGAGGATTGAAAGTATGGAGGTTGAAGAATTGACTCTAAAGATGAAAAGTTTGAAAAATGAAAAGGTTGAGAAGTTTGAGAATTTGGAGGTTGAAGAAGTTTAGAAGTTTGAAAATTAAAGAGCAAACAACCAACTACAAGAACAAACAAAAGTTAGAATCCTTATCAATTAAAATTGTTTGTATTATACTATTTCTTTTGTAGACTCTTTTACAGACTTAAAAAAGATGTTAGATGTACTCTCTATTATATAGAGATACGCGGATATCAGAAACTATTAACTAGTAATGATGTGGAACCCATTATAGAGCTATATAGCTGTGAGTCTGTGACACCTAGAGAAGCAAAATCTTTGAGTTTTGGGATAAGACTAGGGTATATGATCATTCATTCGTGGATAATATGCTTGAACTAAACAGTTAGCATGATTTGCTACCCCCACCCTGTATCCTTGGCGTAGGGGCGCTAAAAAGGCTCACGGCTCACAACTCGCTTGAAAAAGATTGTTTTGTTATCGAGCCAAGCTCGAGCTAGGGGTCTTGGCTTGTGGCTCAACTGTACTGAAGGAGATAAAGGTTTGATTACATAGATAACTAGTTTTATACCTGTCCATTGGACGCTAATGAATAACTCACACCAAAAACGCACATAAGACGCTAATGCCACCCCCAACCCGGAGTACACATATCACCAAACGCACACCCACCAAAAAATGTGGTATAATCTTTGACCAACACGTGGATATAAGCATAAACAATTTGAAAGGTGATGAGTATTTTGACTTGGATGCTCATCAATACGAATTAAGTAAAGGTTACTTTAAAAGCGTTGTAGGGGATACTAAGGAGTACTTCAATTTTTTGATTAGCACCCATATGGATTTTTTTGAAGAACAAGAAAAAGTGGTTCATGACTTGTGTGGTTTCGAATACGAGGATTTTGAGTATTTTTCTAGATTCGATGGGTTTATTCAATTTATGCCAGGGATGAGGGAAACTGTTAAAGGTAATATTTCTACATATGGTACTTCACATATACATATGTGTATGTATACACTCTTCAAAACACTAATTTATGTTAGTTACAGGGTTTTTTAGACAACGCAACGAATGTGTGGAGGAGATTGATAACATGGTTGGATATGAAGACTTGAATGAAGAGATGTACAATCAATACAAGTCTAGCTTCTGTGAACACATTATTGGACTTGGTGAAAAAATAAGTCTTTTATCGACTTTATGTTAGTTACAGGGTTTTTTAGACAACGCAACGAATGTGTGGAGTAGATTGATAACATGGTTGGATATGAAGACTTGAATGAAAAGATGTACAATCAATACAAGTCTAGCTTCTGTGAACACATTATTGGACTTGGTGAAAAAATAAGTCTTTTATCGACTTACTAATGAAACAACATGTATCGAATACCTGGAAAGAAGTGGGCAAGTTACACCAACGATACGAAACTCTAACATCAGAAATATAGTCAGCAATTGAACAAGTGGAAGAACATCAATAGGCATTAGATTTCATGTTTGATTCTATAAAAGACCTTATATATGCTATAAGCTATTCAGGATAGGATGTCCTTGTTGTTGAAACATTTGGGAGGTGTATTGCGAAACGTTTTTACAATGAGTGAACTTTACGCGCACATATTATAAAGGGTGGACTTGAAATACTATGTTTTAAAACTAATTAGAAAACTTTTAATATTTGTATATGACAGGGAGAAATATGTAATTCTTTGTGGGCAGATAGAGGATGAAAAGAGAGAATGAACAAGAAACATGGCCTATGAAGATAGTATGGTGGCACTCGAGACAGCATGTAACCTGCATGAAAATTTGTTAATTGGTCCAAATGGCCATATAAAGGTCAATGTCTCCTATGCTTTATGATTATGATCGTATACCATGATGTTATCATGACGTCAAGGATATAAGTTTAGTAGCTAAGGTGACAATTTCGACCCTTTTACTTATGAATAGATCTGTTCAGATTATTCATGATCTCTAATGGGTCAAATGAGTAAAGTTAAATATCAGCTTAATAGGAAATAAGTCAAATGGATGAATGTCACCAAAAGTATATTTTTAACGCGTATAACATCTCAAATCATTTTCTTAGAAAAATTCAATTGGAGTTGAAATAGTTCAAGTTTTGTAAATATACATGTTTCAGGTCAAGCCGACCCAAGTCAAGCATGTGTGAACTGTTACACAACACTTCCTTTTTTGCGAACTCTAGAGCTCTTATAATACTTTCTTTCTACAACATTATGATTATTTAATGGATGTTGGAATATTGTGCAGTGTCATGATTTATCACTGGGACACCTTTACTCATCTTACAATTCTAATTCTTTATTTCATAGCTGACATTATCATAAAGTCAGTTTAGTTTACTCATTTTATTGCTTGTGCAGGGTGATGAATATGGTAACCTAACAGACTTTGGTGCATCATACCTTAATGTAAATTATTCCTTAAACCCATATAAGGTTAGCTGAATGTTATCATTATAAGAAATGTTCGCATATGTCTATGCGGCTTATGCTAATATGAAAATTTGTAAATAAGACTATAATTTCGCGATCAGAACTTGTCCCAGTTGGCTTCCATCAACAACTATGATTTGCTTAAAGAATGCTCCAAAAGAATCCATGGAAGATTCAAAACCAGACACCCCATGACAACCACATATGATGATGTTTTTGTTCTTCAAACCATTAATTGAATTATATTAGATGTCAAGCATAACTTATTTCGGTTACAAGTCTTTTTATTAGTAGTATGTAGTTTTTTTTCAACCTTCTACAGTTTTTCAAACCCGGGTACAAAAGGCACACTCGATGCAGGAAGCCATTTGTTGCCTGCAATGAACTCAACAACAGTGAACCGCCTGGCAATATTTGGATCCGTTATCACTCGGTGACCAGGCCACTTGACCCTTTGTTTAGTAGATGAACCTGGTCCATAATTCTTATACTCTCCACAATAAGCAGTTTGTTTGAAACCCCAACTGTCAAGCCATCCTTGTGGGTCCACCAAGTCATCCAAAAAAGATTGCATGTAAACTGTCCGAGCATAAGGAAACCATGGTCTTCCTAGAAAGGCTTTTTTGTAGTGTCCTATAACAGGCTTAAGATCGCCTGCAGCTTTTATTCTACACCCTTGCAATGAATAGCCACCGCTTTCGCTAGGATACTTTCGGCCATTAGCCGTCACAACCAACCCTCCCCCAGGAAGTGGTTTCCTAAGGAAGATATTACAATCTTGGAACACCGCGTGAGCTGCGCCGAAAATGAAGTCTACGGTTCCAAAGATTTGGCATTCTTTGTAAAATTGTTTGGAATGGAAAGCAAAAAGTGTGTCTTGGTAGCCCTCAATGCTGCAATGGTATAGGGCTGATTTGTCGGACCCGGAGAGGAACGCCACTGCTTGCCCACCTTGTGGCCCTGCTGTGTTCCGGAACGTAATGCGTAGAGCGATAAATCTACGACCCCATACTTCTACAATCCAAGTAAACCATAATCAGTTTAGTTATTATTATCACTACTGTTTCTAGTAAATAATAATGGGAATGGGAAATTTGTAGGAAATTTGTGTAGAAAAAGAAAATAAGAACAGTCTTCATGTTTTGGTTAAGACCACATGTGGTGGTAATGTGAAATGAGCGTGGATTTTGCCAAAAACGTCCCAAAAACGCCCAAAAATGTCGGGTACATTGCCCCCTGGCGTTTTGGATGGTTTTTTGATTTTGGTATGGAAATTTTAATGCCATTATCTTCTTTTTAGAGGGTCAATCAATACTATCCAAGTGGAGTGGAATACGTGAAATTGAGCTTCCACTACACCTAGTCTAACAAAATTTAATAGAACCACCATTGATATATACACTGTAGGATGAAAAGCTAGGCTAATCTAGCAACAAAAAATTCAATAAAAAGTTTAAAAGCTAGGCTAATATTGCACTAAAAACTTAAATAAAAAGTTTAAACTACCAAACGAAAAATAATAATTTCTTAAAATGATAACAATCTAAAAATTCATCGTGTGCCACATCAATGCAACATTAGGTCTTTCTTGCGCCAACTGAAAATACAAACGGAATTAAAAAAAATAAAATATAAACTTGAGTAATATATATTGTTGGGTTAGAATCAAATACACTGAAAAAAAATAGGATGATGTAATATATTATATTTTATTACTTTTATAATATATAAAGATAAAGATGTAACATGCCATATATGTATCAATCTAATTATATTAATTTTAAAATTTTTATAATTAAGTTTTAATCTTAAAATGAGTAATATTATAAATATGATTTTAAGTATATAAACATTAATAATAAGATAACATTAATAATAAGATATCCCATGTGGGACAAAATTGATGGCTTTGCCATATCAGCACAAGGGGGGGCCTACCTTGGGTTTAGTTGGCAATCTAATTCAGTCAATGGTCCATTTGGTAAAATAAAATATTTAATTAAAGATTTAAAGGTATAAAAAGTAAAGGTAAAATTGCCAAAATAAACGGTTCATCAAGCATATTTGTCAAAATAAACACTTGATGCGTCTAAATATTAGAGACGTGACACTCTTTTGCGTCTACTAATCAGATGATTACACGTGTAAAGTCTTTATACACTTTAATTTTTAAGATCTATGCGTGTAAACTTTAAACGCAAAGGGGCTAACCTATTCTTTGAACGCGAAGGATGCGTCTAAACAACAGCCTCGCGTCTAAAGTTTAGACGCAGGGGCCATAAAAATTAAGGCGTCCGAAGACTTTACACATGTAATCATCTGATTGGTAGATGCAAAAGAGTTGCTCGTCCCTAATGTTTAGACGCATCAGGTGTTTATTTTGGCAAATATGTTTGGTCAACTGTTTATTTTGGCAATTTTCCCAAAAGTAAAACTATTACTTTTCAACAACTAATGGATTTTTTTAACGGTTAACTGGAATCATTTACGGACTACTGGGATCTCATCGTGCCACCAGTGTTACCACACGATCATATTCCACCATCAAGTCATCAATTCAGAAGGAAACTCATAATTATGAGAAAACTCCCTTGTGAGATTCGAATCTAGGACCTTATAGTCCCTAAGTCTTATCCCACCATCAAAATCTTGTTGCGGAGTAATGCCTTTGGCACTAATGGAATTTACTTATGATAAACCGTAACAAATCTATTTTTTATTAGACTTTAATTTATAAATATAAAACAAATGTTAAATTAGATACTTGAATATTGTTATTAAAAGAACGTAAAGTAAACTTACGAAACGTGGCCGAATCCTTCAAGTCACCCGCCTTCGATGTACTAAGCATGTCACCACCCGCATGCCGATTGCCAGTGATGATCGTCTTACCCACTCCATCACCATACATCATAATACACGATACATTATACGGAATAACAACTTGTTCTTTGTAAATCCCTCTTTTCACGTAAATGACATATCTTTTACACCTCCCTCTTCGGTATCCCACATTGTTTATAGCTCCTTGGACCGTAGTAAAATTTCCTGACCCATCTTTAGCCACTACCACGTCTGGCTTATTCATTGCCAAGTTCGACAACTTGTATTCGTCGCTTAAATTCCATTCGTGCAACTCAGGAGAATCGTCACCCCTAATAGCAACACTAATAGCTAAAGAGTTGAGTAGTAGTTGCGTTAAATTGGTAGATATCAAAGGTAACATGTTGGTGGTTATATTAATCGTCTCAAACCCTTTCTCACACACGTTAATGTAGGTTATGCTAGCACTAAGCCACGTGTGGACGTCAAGTGGGCTAGGTTGGTTGGTGGGGTCAAGGACCATGTTAAGTGTGAACACAATCCCGTCAAAGTAGTCAATGCAACTACGCCATAAGCTTTTTCCTGGGACATTTGGGTAGTTGGCCTCAATCCCTTGGGCTAGTTTCCGGACCACACGTGCTTCGTATATGGCTGCTTTTACGGTCATTTCTAGGAAATGGTTTATCGATATGGTGGCACTGGAGATGTTATTCACCGCGACGTGGTGATTGCATGTTTTGTGATGTGGGGTTTGAGTGCACCACCAGTTTATGCTGCCGGTAGTGGTGGTGGTTTCGGACGAGCAAGAGAAGATGAATGTGACGATGAAGATAATGAAGAGAGTAACCTTCGTAGTCATGGTGGTGTTTAGATAGTCTGATTTTGGGTATTTAGTGAAGTACTATTTATAATGTTATAAAGGTGTGACTAATAAATGGCATTTTGACTACTTTATATCTTACTCTATTTTTTGCATATTACATAAGCATTTGACTTTTTTGCTTAAAAAATTGAAATGGAATAAATGAAATACTCAATATATATAAATTTTTAAGTGAGACTGGTGACGGATCCAGATCTTTCACCAGGGTACACAATTGGGTTGGTTAAAACGGGTAGTTTTAAACGGGTTAAAATAGTTATATCAGCTACATAAATGAACTTATGAACACTAGGAGATTAAATAGAAATCAAATAACTAGAAACATCTATTATTTGATATGTTGACCGCCATTGTGGTTGGTGGTCCAGTGGTAAGGCAAAGCCTTTTAATACACTAAAGGTGTGAGGTCTTGAGTTCAAGTCTCACAAGGAGCAAGAAATTCGCCTTTCAAAAAAAAAATTGATATGTTGACCTGCTTGGGTTAAGTACAATTATGGATTGGACCAGCCGAAGGTTTTTGGCGCTATTAACATGGTGCATTTTGTTTATTGTTTTTTTTATACTGATGTTCATATGTTGTTTGATTTTGTTACTTTGTTTTTTTATTTGTGCATTGTTTGTTGGCTCTGGATGGCAACTGATGGCAAAACAATTATGTAATGTTAGCCTATAAACCCTTTGGTACCCAAACTATTAGATATCGTACAAAAATAACAAAGACCAATTCTAAATCTTCCTTAGTGGGCATTTAGGTTTGTGATACAAAACACCATCTTTGGTGAACTCATTGTTAAAGTCTGACTATGCTAGTATGCAAGCACTATAATATAATGTTTATAAACCATTTATGGTTCAACAATTAATATTCGAATAACTATATTACATGTACAAGATTGATGAATAGTAATTACATACCATAGGTCATGTTTACTTTTTTTCCTTCTTACCTTTGTATTATATATGATTAATCATTTCTTATTTTTTATATAACTTTTAAGCATTTTAATATAACCTTTATGATTTAATATAACTTCTAAATATTTTACATGAAGTTCTTTTATTTTGTAAAAGACATCAATATTTTTTTCTAGGCCTGTAAACGAACCGAACGAACACGAACACAGGCGTGTTCGTGTTTGTTCATTTAACTTTAATCGAACACGAACATGAACACGAACACATAATCGAACGCATTTTTGTGTTCGTGTTCGTTCATTAAGAAATTTGTCATGTTCGTGTTCGTTTATGTTCGTTCATTTAAACCTAAACGAACATTTCACGAACGTAAACGAACACAAATGATCAATATAAACGATAACAAATGAACATAAACGAACACAAACAAAAACAAGTTAATAACAATTCATGAACATAACAGAACGTTAGGGTTAGGGTGGAGAGTGGCTGTGAAGTGTGGGGTTGTGAAGTGTGGAGAGCGGCTGATGAGTGATATGTTTAGAACGTTAGGGTTAGGGTTAAGATTTTAGAACATATGAATTAAGGTTACTTAACAAAAGGAAATAAATAACAAAAATAAAGTTAAGTTTAATTAAACGAACATAAACGAACAAAAATAAACGAACATAAATGAACGAACATAAACGAACGTTCATGAACATTAATGAACGAACACAACGTTTGTTCATGTTCGTTCGTTTAATTAAACGAACAAAAAATTGTGTTCGTGTTCGTTCATTTATTTAAATAAACGAACATAAACGAACTTTCCGCCGAACAGTTCACGAACAGTTCATGAACGTTCGGTTCGTTTACAGGCCTATTTTTTTCATTAACAATACCTAAGCGGTAACTCGAATGTTTGCAACTTTTAGTAGATTAGGTTTGATACTATTCTAAAGTTTATTTTACATTTATAAGTTGTATTTGTGTTTGTAACTTTAATTTGATTAGGTGTGATGCTAATGTAAATATTATTTTATGTTTTAAACACAAACATTATGTTTTTTAACGTCCCCACTGTGAAGTAGGGGTTTACGTGTATCAACTCTTCCGTCGTATATTTATTAGTTACAATACATGTAAGAAGAATAAACAAGAAATGAGCACGAGAAATAACTCGTGGGTATATTTACCAGTTACAATCGGGACAAACCCGATTGGTGCATGTACCCCCTTGTTTTTTGGCTAACAGCGCCTCCACATAATTAACCGTCCATCATTTTTAACGTTATTTCATGAAAATGGTAAAATAACGTTAAAATTAGTGCAACTTTACCCCCCCCCCCCGAGGGCCATACATATATACATTATATGCACACAGCCGTAAGCGGGAAATTGAGTCAATTGAAGATTCAATCTACCATGCTCACTGTTCCAAAATCGGTTGTCAACTGAAGTATTTAGAAGTCTGGGTTTTGTTTTTTTTACTTCCCTTTTGTTCGATGCATTAAGGGTTGGACCGTTTTTTTGTTTTTTTATTTATCTTGGATTTTTGTAGGGTTTCTCGGATGGCTTGTTGAACAGGTCGGACCAGTGACCCGGTGGTGGCTCCGATTCAATGTCCGGTCCGGTTCTAAAATCATTGGCTATTAAACCATCATCTACACGTTTTGTTCATTATCACAATGCTATATTGCAACCCGTTTTTAAATCCGGTTCAACGTCTGGTCCGGTTATGAAAACATTAGCTATTAAACCCACTAGTAGGGGTGTAAATGACACGTAGCGGCTCGAGAGCAACTCGGGATCGGCTCGGTAAAAAGCCCGAACGAGCCGAGCCTTAACGAGCCCTAGCTCGAGCCTGAAATATGGCTCGTTTAGTTATCGAGCCCGAGCTCGAGCCCTAGATACAAAGCTCGATTGGGCTCGCGAGCCTAAACGAGCCCAAACATAATTATAAGTTATTTATATATCTCTTATAATTTATAGCCCACATCTCCAAAGCCCAAGTCCTTATTTCATATGCCCATTTAATAACACTCGCGAGCCGAGCTTTGAGCTCGTTTGAGATTGTTCTCAAATCACCTCGAGCCGAGTTCGAGCTTTTGATTTTGCTAGCGAGCCGAGGTCAAGATTGTAGGCTCGAATCGAGCTCGAGCTTCATAAAACCATAACGAGCCAAGCTCAAACACAGTCAGGCTCGGGCTCGGCTCGTTTACACCCCTACCCACTGGTATAAAATCTCCTTCCCCGTTTAAAAAAAAAAACCACTGGTATTTTGTGATGTAAACTACTAAACTATCGAAAGAGAGGTTGGCTCAAAGGCCCAATGGATTTCCATAAAGCCCAACATAAATTTGAACCCATTAATTAACGTGGAAATCGAGAGCCATGGTTATCGGTCCAGTCCAAAACTATCCGGTCAAGGTAGAGCCTGATCTGATGGTCGGTCATAGTTTAGTTTAAGGGAAAATCACGGTTATAGAGATAGCACGTTTAGATGCATCGCTAACAAATCAAATCAACTTTTCAACGAAAGGGACCTGATAGATATTATTATTAATAGCACGTTTTAAGATGCATCGCTAATAAAATTTAAGTCCCAGACGTTTCTAGTTTCCGATTCGGTCGACAGATGCACAGAAGGTGTTCGACAAAATGTCTACAAGAATTTGATTCCCATTACGCGTACGGATTGTGCTAAAACTTATGTTATATATACAAGTTATAACGTCCTCACTACATCCGTATACAGATTATAGATAGATAGATATAGCTGTATTTTGAGATCTAGAGATGATGTTGAGGCGTGTTAGTCCACTGTCAAAGCTGATTTCCGCGGCTAAACCTTCTCTCCTGCTTAATCAGGTACACAAATCTGTTCTTACGCTTAGCTTTGAGAAATTTGTATCTGATTGTAGTGCTGTTTATATCTATTGTTTAACTGAGAAGGTTGAAATTAATTTATGTGGTTTATGAATTAATATGATGATTTGTGTAAGCTTGATTGATGATATTATGGCTGAGTTAGGGATTTTGTGTATGTGAATATATGTTTTTTGATTGATTTACGTGTCATGAGTTCCTGTTTCATTTAGTTTCTGACTCGTTTAAGATCACTATTGTTGTTATTTATTTGTTTGCGTTCTCTAGGAGACTAGGAGATCAAGCGTGTGTTTGTTATGCAATTCATGCTGATTCATCAGTTAATATGTTCTAGAAGTTATTTGCTTTTATGCTGTTGAGATCTCTAGTTCGAGAACCGATCTGTATTGAATTGAATGATTGTGCCTTTGTGAGGTCATTCAAAGCATAATCAATTGGTAAGAGTCTGATGCGTTCTTTTTTTTTTTGGCGAAATGTATGAGACAATTCAGTAAACAGGATTTGAAAGCATAATCAATTTGTATAAACTTTAAAGTGAGCTAACAGATTATTGTCTCTTCGCTTACTCTCTATGATACCAGCATATGTTGCAATTGATTTGAATCAAATAATTTACATGAATCTTAATAAGGTAGTAGCGTATTATCATAAATTGGTTATATCCTTCTTAATCTTACTTAAATTGTTGCATTGAAAAAGGTGGCATATGGATTGAGTTTTATGGAAGCATTCAGCACAGATGCCCTGAAGCCGGTATGTAACTATGTGCAGTCATTTTAAGTTCCCCATCAATGATTTATCTAGTGAAACATGATTAAGATTTTTTTTCTAGAATTTAGAATTCTACCACTGCATGGTCAGTATCATTCCTGATTTAACATACATAAAAAAGACTGGCACTTATTGAATAACTTTTGCTCTAATACATAAAAATGCTTCCATAGATGTAAAGCTAAATTTAGCAGTTGGCAGAGTGTCATCTGATGTTACGCTTGTCTATCTCTAATTCTCTATAAGTGATCGATTCAGTATTCTGCTTCATTAGGCCATTTCTCGGTATTTATGTCAAATTCTGTTTCTCTACTTCATTACACCATTTCTTATAGTATCTTCATACATAGGAATATAGGATTATTTGAAAAGTGAGAAAAGGCAAAATTGCTGTTTGAATTTATAGAGTCCTTCACTCCTACCACTTTTTAGAACATTTCTTAAACCTTCAAAATATTTTAGGCTACGTTTATTGTGGAAAATTTTCTCCTTTTGCCACCATTAACTTTCTTAAAAACTGGATGGGTTTTCTATCTCCTGAAAACTATTGAGAATTTAGAGAACATGTTCAAATGCTGCTGTTTTCTCTAGTCTAGAAAATTGGAAAACATGTTAAAATTTTAACAGTTTTTTTATCAATACTTTCAGAGGGTGTGTTTTAAAATATTGACCAGCTTCAGTTAAGACATATTCATGAAAATGTAAGTATATAACTATTATGTTACTTTAAAATAGATAAGTATACAAATAACCATTGACGAATCGAGAGAACATGTTTTCCAATCTGGCAAAAATAAGTTATATCTCAGAGTTGAAAAAAAAGCTTGAAGGCTAGAATCTAAGTTGCATTGGACAATAACTTCTAACAACCTCAATGACTCGGGAACTTCTTTAATATAGCATCTGCAGCCTTCAGCACAATCTTGTATTGTTTTGTTTCTTAAGTTTTCAGCCAAACATACAATCAAAACAACATATGATAATTTCATTAGTGAACCCTTTTGTGAAATCAGACAATGATGATGGTTGTATCAAGATCCTGGCAGCACTCAAATAGAACAAATAAAATGATTGGGCAATCACAATGTTGAATGTCATGTATGATTGTATTGTCTGCACCCTATTGCAAGTTTGCATGGTTCAACTGTGTCAAAGGGTTAACTAGAGATTTTGTTTCGAACTTCTTATTTTTAATATTGAATTCTTTACTGCCACACCATAAACTTCTTTTGGCCCGTATGTTCTTGGGTGTGAAATGACATCCACCTGATTACAAAGAAAATACACACATCGAGATTGATAAATACACATAAAGAACAACTTGATGAACCTACAAAAGAGATGAATAACAGATCGATTAACAAAAGGAAGCATTACACCCACCATTGTTATCTAAGTTTTAGTTAAAAATCAAAAACAATGTATTAAATCTTCTATATCTTTATTTGGAAAATATCTCAGTTTTTAATTTTTTTTATGACATCTATAGTTCTGGACCAGTATTTGTGTGAACAATGATACAATTTTGCATACATGCAATTTCTTTATATACTGTCTCTCTGCTGTTTATCAAGAAGATAGATTAAGTATGTGCTGTAATTTTGCTATGTTGATGTAGGCTGAAGCTGGAACCGTGTCAAAGGCGAGGACCCCAATCATTAATTTTGTATTAGGTAATGGACAATACTAAGCAAGCAACTGAAAGAATTACGTTCAGCTCCAAAAAATAGTTATAGATACATAATTGAATATAATGGCAGTTGCATATATAATTCCTTGCTCAGTCATGAATATTGTTTATAGTACATTTTTATCATTAATGATGGTTATTGTTTTGGATGCTTACCCTTGATACATCTGTGATGCTCTTAGGAGGCCCTGGTGTTGGAAAAGGTACACAATGTACACGGATTGCAGAGACTTTTGGATTCACACACCTAAGTGTTGGAGATTTGCTCAGAAAAGAAATCTCTTCCAACACTGAATATGGGTATTGATTCCTAACTTCACTTTTGTGGCAATGCACTAAAACCTATAGGCCGCCAAATGTCTTGCTGACCAACCAACTCTTTTTTTGCCCATTTAATGATGCTCTAGATTATTAATGTACTAATAATATTGAGAAGTAACATATTTTCTTTTAAATAAAAGGATATAGGATGTTGTAAGCATTCAAATAGGCATTAGACAACTTTCGACCTTCTTAATTTTTAAATCCTTTTGACATGTTTTATTTTAGATTTTTTGTTAATGTATTACTCGCTTGATCCATTACCAAACAAATACAACCTGAAGCAACCCGTTTCACATAGATGGGTCAGAACTGTGACTAACTAAAACCCTCTCTGCCTGGGGTTGTTAATTTATGCTCAGTGCCATGATTCTCGAGACAATTACAAAAGGAAAAATTGTTGCATCAGAAGTGACAGTCAAATTGCTCAAAACTGCTATTGAATCTAATGAAACTGATAGATTTCTAATTGATGGTTTCCCAAGAAGTGAAGAGAACCGTGTGGCTTATGAGCAAATAGTGAGTTTCATCAATCGTTTGAATTTCTAATTCTAATTAAAACTCTGTGTATATAACTCTCTAGTCTTGGACTCCATCTAAAATGTGATGATGACATGAGTGTTGATCATCAACACAAACAAGTTTTGGATACTTGTTCTTGAAATTAATATAATGACGTTATTGATCTACGTTACGTCGTTACATCTGTTTGAGCATCTCATGGTTTCTATAGATAGGAATAGAACCGGAAGTTGTGCTTTTCTTTGATTGCGATGAAGAGGAGATGCTGAAACGAGTACTGCATCGTAACCAGGTGTGTGTCCCTAAAATAGTTTTATATAAAATTATGCAAAATAAGTTAAACTCTAATGATTCTGATAGGGGCGAGTCGATGACAATATTGATACCACCATGCAACGCCTTAGAGTGTTTGAAGCTTATACTCTACCCGTTATTAGATACTATTCTCAGAAAGGGAAGCTTCACAAGGTTTTACTATTTCTTATCAACATTTTCCTTTTTTATAAATATTTAATAGTTCTTAGGACTTTTAAGCATCTCTAATCACACGTATGCTGAATTATGCAGATCAATGCTATAGGAACTGAAGATGAGATCTTTGAACGAGTTAGGCCTATATTTGCCACATAAACATCAAGGTACACAACTACACGTTTAATGAAGTTGTCTTAATTTCCTCTAATTTTGAAAACATTCCTACTCTTGAGGAGTATGACCTGAAATCTATGTGTCCTATTTATATAGCTCATCTTAAAATTTATAGTAATCAATTTTATAATGTCACAACCATTTCAAGTACATCATCACATGTTAAAGTTCAAGTATTATTTCTTAATTGATCTCCACACATGGTAATTTTATGCAGGTTTACAAACCTAAAGATGTCAATGGTGGAAAAATTTGCCATTTTTAATGAGAGTCATGTTATGTTTTCGGCTTTTAGAAGTTTGAACCTGCAGAAAGCCATACAAATTAGAGCTTGTTTTTGTTGTTTGATAGTTATGGCTATCATTTATTATCAGCTATAAAGCCATTGCGCTGTAGACCATAGCTCAAAGGTAACATTAAATAAACAATTTGTGGCGGCCATGTCAAGATGCTTCTTAATCAGCAAACCAAAAGGCTGATTTGAACCTAAATGATTCAACACATTGAACTAATGAAGATGGGCCTGCAACCTTATGCATTTTATTTTGTTAACACGAAGAATATTGTGACAATTGTGTCAGCAGTCTTACTATAGGTGACATTTGCACTTGACATCGTTCTAGATGGACTTGAAACTTAAGCACTTGACATCGTTCTAGATGGACTTGAAACTTAAGCACTTGACATCGTTCTAGATGGACTTGAAACTTCTGTCATAAAGCATTATAATTTCTTCACTTGTTGAGGCATGCTACTGTTTAAAAGCCCTTGAACTTGGTACCTGCACCCGTAGAGTAATAACAGCAAAACTTGTATGTAGAAATGTTGTTTTTTTCTGTGAAACTACTTTGATTATGTATCTCCAATGGCTATATCGAATAAGCCTGCCGAGTGTTTGAATATAAGTCTGAGAGTCTCTAGCAAGGTGAGTGTTCGACCAAATGCCTGAAAATGAAAAGGATGTTGTTATGTACCACTTTGGTTGCATAGGGTACAAGTCCTAGATATTGAAGCCATGATTCCACGTCTTCTGCATGTTCCTCTTGTTTGTTTATTTTAAGTTAGTGGGTTAATGTTGGTAACTTCCATTTCTTGTTTGTAAGGCTATAAATATAGCTATGGTGTATGTTTATGATTATGAATGAAAAATTATGAGTTTAATCCACTCTACGGATTATTTATCCAAGTGATACATATTTTCTTTGAGTTTAATCCACTCTACGGATTATTTATCCAAGTGATACACATCAGATGTGCTTTCCTGGAACACCATAATATCCGTATACAACAAAACCCAAATGCCCATTCATGCTGTAGCGTATTTGACACTTCTTCGGATGTCGCGTTTGTTTTGTATTAACAATACTTGCTTATTTAAGATTGTTCTATAGAATGACAGAGAAAAGATGAATAATTCCTAGTATAGAACACTATTCATGTTTTGTGAATCCTTACGGCAGGGTTGGATTGATAGGCAAAGCATGCAAAGTGATCGCAAACAGAATATGTTGGAGAAAGTTTGTTGTCGCTTGATAGCAACCAATTTTTTTAAGCTTTTGATGCAGATTTACTGTGAAGTGGATGACGTGCAAGATGCGGAAAGAGTTACGAGTGATGATGGGTGAACAAAGGGTTCGGCCCCCTCGACTTATAGAGGACTTCAATCATTCATCGTTGAGGTAATTTGTTTGTTAATTAAAATATAGTTGGTTAATACATATACTTATTAAATTTTCATTTAAATTACGGATGATCATAATCTATTTTAAATTCTCTTCCAACTTTGAACAAAGATTTAATTTTCGTTTTCGTTTGCCCATTTTAACTAGTCCAGTCCAAAATCTAATTATTATATATAACAATTACCATCGACGAAAACACTGTAGCGAACGTCGTTTTCGTCGCTACAGTGCGCCAGCTGCCAACCTTGACCACCCTTCTCGTTTATAACAAATTCTTCCATGAGATTTGCAATCCTTAACACTATCCATCCAAACGACATTTCAACAACTAAAAAAAACGTTAGTATACAAGTACTGAAGTGTTGTTTTCGTGTACATTTTACAAATAGCCCAATTTTTAAATAATCATATTGAGCAACTTTTATGATGTAAAAACACACACAAAAAAATGATTATTATGATGTTTTACATACCACTCAAAAGATTTACTAAGGAGATTCAAGTCAAGGGTGACATGCACGTATGTACGGTTGTGTGAGTAGGAGATTTGTAACCCCGGATCGTTGGTGACGAACATTATGAAACTGCAAAACAGGTTAAGCAAACTTTACAACGTTACAAAGAACTTCAAGATATTATAGCTATTCTTGGATTAGACGAATTATCCGAAGAAGATCGTTTAACCGTAGCAAGAGCGTGAAAAATTGAGCGTTTCTTATCACAACCTTTTTTCGTAGCAGGAGTATTTACGGGTTCTCCGGGAAAATATGTTGGTTTAGCAGAAACAATAAGAGGCTTTCAATTAATCCTTTCCGGAGAATTAGATGGTCTTCCCGAACAGGCCTTTTATTTGGTAGGTAACATCGATGAAGCTACGGCGAAGGCTATGAACTTAGAAATTGAGAGCAATTTGAAGAAATCACCTTAAATCTTTGTGTAGTGACCCCTAATCGAATAGTTTGGGATTCAGAAGTGAAAGAAATCATTTTATTAGGGCCCGTAAAGATTTGAAGGCTTTTTAGGGGGACGGGGCGTTACCCGTGAGTTTTTTCAAGTTCCCTGATTTCAACCAATCCTACATTGCCACATCACTTCACTGATTTTCTTCACTGAAACAGTTTTTTTGAGGCAACACTCCACTGGAAATAAAATAGAGAAAAAGAGAAAAGGGGAAGAGACAAACTCACGGGTACCAGCCCGCTAACTAGAACCAGGATTTGGTTCACGGGACCACTACCAGCATGGGTGGCGGTGGTGTTACCGTGCTGGTAGAGGGGTACCCGTGACCAATTCTGGTAGCGCCCCATCCCCCCTTATATGCAAACTTTGCTATCATTTAAGATGGTCAAGCTAAGTGAAATCTTAAATCTAAAATAAGTTGATAGCACAATCAAATTAGATATCCTATGGTTTTATTAGAATTTTTTTTAACGGCTAATTTTTTTTTTTTTTTTTTTTGTTTTTTTTCATTTATGAGATTTGAAGCTATCACACTTAGAAAGGTAAAGCATTATCCAATACTTTGATGCCACTATGCCAAAGGCCCTTTGGTTTTTATACCGATCGTAGTGTCGTACTGATGAGTAATGGGTAACCAATTTAATGACTAGTTTATGTCGGAAGGCTATAAAGTTAGTTCCAAAATCCCTTCTCAATATAACTAATGATTACCCAAGGCATTATAGCTTAGTGGTATCTTGGTGGTGAGATAAGACTTAAGGGCCATAAGATCCTGGGTTCGAATCTCACAAAGGAGGTTTTCTCATAATTATGAGTTTCCTCCTGAATTGGTGACTTGGTGGTGGAATATGATCGCGTGGCAACACTGGTGGCACGATGATACTCCAGTGTTCCGTGAGTGATTCCAATTTATTGGTCGTCCAAAAAAAATATAACTAATGATTATGCTAACTTCTTAACTGCAAGTTGTTACTTTCTTGTAAGAATAGTCAGCACGTTTCGACCCGTCTGATGTTTTTGCACGGCCCTATCTTATGATGAGTTCAGTGGTTATTATTTATAGATCACAACAAGCTATAAAATATTACAAAAGTAATTATAATGGATTTTACATCATATTGTCGGCAACGGCCCATAATTTCGGGTTTTTTTTCTGGTATTAAATAAATGCCGCCTTATTATTTTAACAACATACTTCCACTTTTAACCTAAAATATCAAGCGCCAGGGTCCGCCAAATAAATTTCAAATTCACACTAGAAGACAATTTAACAATTTTAAATACGCTATTTTCATTAAAAATAAAGGATAAATTACATAAGGACAGTAGGTAGGTGGGCAGGCAACAAGTTGCGCCGTCACCCCTTTCTGGTGTCTTTCATCTTCTTTATTTCAAATAGATTATTTATCTTCTAACCAAGCATAACGTCGTCGTTTTGTCCGTCTTCTTCCTTCTAACAATTCCTCCGGCTAACTTCACCGGACTACTTCACCAATCATCTCTTTCAACTCCTAAACGTCACCGTTTCATCAACACACTCCTCCGTTAAATAAACTCTGTCCGTACCAATCTCTCACACACTCCAAAACGTCACCGTTTCAGGTTCACCACTGTCCAATAACCAAACTCATCCACATGTCCAAAACGCCGTCATTTCATTCCCTGTAACGGCTTTTTGGGATTTCAAAATCGTTACCGAAACCCGTTCGACCTCTCGCGTCTTCATTCGACCCTTTCTTCATTCGACTAGTCTCCTCCATTCGTCCCTTTCCTTCCTTCGTTCGAACCGCTGTGGAATTTTGGTTCGACCCCTGTTGAATTTTGGTTCGACCCCCGTTGGTTTTTGGTTCGACCATTGTGGAATTTCTTGTCTCTATTCTAACGGATGTCAATTTTTTTTTTTATAATTGTGTTATCCAATATATTAATAGTATTAATAATCTATTATTATTATTATTTAGTTTTTGTTAGTTATATATCACTATAATGATAATAGTTTCACCTATAATAATAATAATTAAAACAAAAATATATTTAACTCCCTTAAATCCGACTCATCCAAGTTTCTTGACCCATTCGCCATTGTTGCGCAGTTTATAAGCGTGCGCTGCCAAAACCAATGCCTTCTTCTCGAGGGCGTCGTCAACGTTCTAGTATTGTGGCCGGTCCTTGCATTGCTGATGCAACACAACCGTGCCCCTTTAAAAATTTTCACTCGTGTAAATTTGGTATTTCAAGCAGCGCCCGACTGCTTGCCCACCTAAAACGCGACCATCTAGGGTGGGATGATGGAAGGAATGTTCTGCGGAGCGCAATTTCTGGGGATCCAGACCTTTTCGGGGAGTTAGGGGAAGCCTTGAGGGGTATTAATCAGTGGTTGTGCGCGCGGTGCATGTCCTTGCATGCTCTCAGCAGGGGCTGTCATCACATAGACTGTGTCGTGAAGTTCTCCCAGGGTACCAATAGTGTTGATGACTTCATTGTGGGGATCCCTAAGCCCTGCCCACCTGTATCCCAAAATGTTCCTAATCCCGAGCACGGTGGGAGGGTAGCTGTTGATATTAGGCTTCTGGAACAACTTTTTGCCATGCCAATAACGACTGTCAAAAGCATTCCGTCTTCCTGTCGGATGGCGTTTGCCCAGGCGTTAACGGTGACCCTGCGTAGAGTTGTGGCTGCCCCTGGATCTATTGAAGCATGGGTTAAGTTGTTGTTGTTGCCTCGTTGCACCCTGCGTGTTATACGACCGTCCTCTAGGCAAGAGCGGCGGTCTGGGAACCGCAAGTCCTTACAGTGCAGCAGTATCATGAGGGCTTTAGCTATTTGGAAAGACGGGGCGGGGATAGAAGAACTCGTCCTCCAACTTCTTAACCAATCAGATGAAGGGTTAGTTAGGGCGCCCAATGCCCAGCTTGACTTTGATAAAAGAGCCAATATAAAGCTGTGCTTGCGGAAGGTTGCCGATGGCCATTTCACAGCCGCAGTTAAGGTTTTATGTTCCTCCGGAGTTGCCCCAGTTGGGGATTCCACCTTGAAGGCCCTGATCGATAAACACCCCATCACCGAACCCCCTACATTGCCTAATGCCTTACCATCTGAGGATGCCCTTCAGGGTGATCCTGATTGTGTGTTAGGGAGTATTAAATCCTTCCCTAAAGGGACTTCGTGTGGGAGGGACGGCCTCAGAGCTCAACATATTTTAGATGCCCTTTGTGGGCAAGGGGCCTCGCCACCTTCTGATTTACTTTTGGCGATCACTGAAGTGGTTAACATTTTGTTAGGGGGCCTTTGTCCAAAAGTTCTTGTGGAGTTCATCGCATCTGCCCCCTTAACACCATTGCTCAAACCCGATAATGGGATTAGGCCTATTGCTGTTGGGGCCATTTGGAGAAGGTTAGTTGTGACACCCCAGGAAAATCCCACATCGGCCGTGGCCAGGAGAGATCCTTGGTTCATAAGTAATGTCTTGCCTCTTAAATCACCAACGCGTTTTGGGGCTTAATGTTAGTGGATGAGAGGAGAAACTCCACAGTTAAGCGTGCTCAGGTGGGAGAAATTCCAGGATGGGTGACCTCCTGGGAAGTCTCCACTTGGGCACCCAAAAACAAATCCGTGAGCTCTGGATGGGCAAAGCGGACAATATTGGTGGTGAGAGGGGCGGGGTGTTACAGATGGTATCAGAGCCAAGGTTGGGCTAAGCCAGGTTCAGCTGGAATGCGGTGCTGCGGTGATTGTAGCCTTGTGTCGAAAGTCTTCCTGATAGTGCGGTTCAGGCGGCGTGTCCCGTGGTGTAGCGGCGGTGCAAGATGGTGTTCAGCTGAAGGGGAGGACACAGGTTATGTGGTCCTTGGCTTGAGGGGAGGATTGTTAGGGTTGGCAATCCAAGTCCCACATGGATGGAATAAGGAATGGATGAGTTCCTTATAAGGTGGGTGCACACTCCAATTAGTATGAGGCCTTTTGGGAAGAACCCAAAAACAAATCCGTGAGCTCTGGATGGGCAAAGCGGACAATATTGGTGGTGAGAGGGGCGGGGTGTTACATTAGTCTCTAAAGTCGCGATGCGTAAAGTTGGGAAAGAGATGGCGACATACTTAGGTGATTATCAATTTGGGGTGGGGGTCCCCAACGGGGCAGAGGCCATTCTCCACAGCGCGAATAGGTTTTTGAATGCGTTCCACGATGACGGTTCCTTGGCCATGCTCATAGTCGACTTTTCGAACGCCTTCAACTTGGTTGACAGGACCATCCTCCTGCGGGAAGTGAGCGTCCGATGCCCATCCATCTACCCTTGGGTTCAGTTCATATATGCCCAACCTGCTAGGCTTTATGTGGGGGATTCTTGTATTGGGGCCTCCACTGGGGTCCAACAGGGAGACCCATTGGGGCCGCTTCTCTTCGCTCTTGTTCTACACCCGTTGATCCATCGGCTAGAAGAGTGTTGCACCCTCCCGTTTCATGCTTGGTACCTCGACGATGGCACTATTATGGGAGAGGCCAAGGAAGTGGCTAAGGCCTTTGATATTATCCGAGCTGACTGGCCGAATCTGGGCCTTACGCTTAATATTAAGAAATGTGAAATTTTTTGGCCATCGTGCCTGGTTTATTTCCCAGCGATATCGGGAGACCAGAAGGAGGTGTGAAGCTCCTGGGGGGTGCTGTTAGTCGAGACGGCGGATATATTAGATCCTTGGGTGCTAAAAGGCTCGCCGAGCAGTGGATTTGATGGTTTCTCTGCAGAAATTAGGGGACCCCCAAAGTGAACTTTTGCTGCTCCGTTCTTGTATGGGTGTTGCTAAACTATTGTTTGGCCTTCGGACATGTCAACAGCCTTTGCTGATGAGGCCGTATCCATTTTTGACAAAGGGCTTCGTGAAGCGGTCGAAGATATTGTAGTTTGTGGGGGGGCGTTCTTTGGGGATCTTCAATGGCGGTTAGCATCTCTACCGATACGGTTGGGAGGTCTTGGCCTGTGTTCGGCAGAAGACATGTCTGCATATGCTTTTGTGGCCTCTAGAGTGCAGTCCTGGGGACTGCAAGACCACATCTTACGAAACAGCAGGATAGTGGGGATGGACTTGGATTATGAGCTTGCTTTGGACACCGTTCGCTGCTCTCTTCCTGATTCAGATTTGGGGGGTTTTATGGATAAGGACACCGCCCCCAACGAACCTCAAAAGTTCTTGGCGAGTGCGTTTAACTGTAAAACCCTTCAGACTATGGGAGAGAAGTTTGCCATGACTGCACGTCAGAAAGCGGTGTTTGAATGCCTCAAAGTAGCGCATGCTCAAGATTTCTTGGCTGCCCTTCCTATTGGGGGGCTCGGGCAACACATGTCAGCTGTTGAATACCGGGCTATCCTTAAATACAGACTCATGATTCCCATGTTCCCAGTTGATCAGTCGTGCCCAGTTTGCAAAAAAACATGTTTAGATAAGTTTGGGGAACATGCCCTTCACTGTAAGGAGCTGCCCGGATTTAAATACAGACATGATCTGGTCAGGGATGTTTTATGGGACGTCTTGCGAAGGGCAGGGATTTCGGCTAGGAAAGAAGCCCCGGTTAACTTTTTGACGGACCCCCTAGAAGGACGGTCTACCTTAAGGCCAGCAGATGTCCTCGTGTTCGGGTGGGCACAAGGCAAGCATGCGTGCGTTGATCTCACAGGGGTGTCTCCGTTGGTGGGACTTCGAGATTCAGGTTTTGTGGCAGGGCAAGCAGCCTTGAGAGCAGAATCCCAGAAAGTTGTCAAACATGAAGCTGCATGTCTAGAGAACCAACACGCTTTTGTGCCATTTGCTTTTGACACATTTGTAGGGCTAGCCCCCGAGGCAATCCAGTTCTTAAAAAGAGTTCAAAAGGTGGTGCAGAGCAACTCTCCAGCGACGAAGGACCTAACTTTTATTTTTAACAGAGTCGGTTTTTCTATTCAAAAGGGGGTAGCGGCGCAACTTGTGGCCCGTTTACCCGCCTCCCACTTGTAAGAATTATTTGTTTATCAATTCTAGAGTAAAAATATATTTTTCGTGCTTAAAAAAAAAAAAGAAAATCCTAACCGCACCGCTTTCGGTACCAAGGAACCGAACATGTCAAAGACCAGGGGAACGAAAACATGTTGATTATCCTCACATACTTTAGCGTGTTTTTCCACTTTCTTGAATTTAGCTCTCATGACCGCTTGCCCAGCCACAAACCCACTATCCCGAAGCCCAACTAGGGGGGATACCCCGATAAGATCAACGCATGCGTGTTTCCCACATTCCTAACCAAACATTAGGACATCTGCTGGGCGCAAGGTGGATCTCCCCTCAGCGTGGTCTGTGAGAAAATTAGCTGACGCATCTTTTCTTGCGGAAATCTCCGCTCTTCTAAGGATGTTTGCCAATGCGTCCCGGACAAAATCGTGCCGGTATTTAAACCCTGGCAATTTCTTACAATGTAACGATTGTTCCCCATACTTATCAAGGCATGCTTTCCGGTAAACCGGACAACTTTCGTCATTAGGAAAAATGGGTATCATCAGCCGGTATTTAAGGATTGCCCTAGACTCCACCACCGACATTCTTTGTCCCAAGCCTTAAATTTAAAATATATAAAACCTTCATTGGTTGAATTTATAAAACTATTATTGTCCTACGAATGTATTGTGTTGATTTATATTTGCTTAAGATAAGCTTTATTAATTTATTATTTACGTTATTGAACATTTATTTATGAATCTTGATTTACGTTTGCTTATCTTGTTGGTTGACTCATTCACTAAAATTATTAGATATGGTAAAGGAATTTAAAAAAATAAAAATTGACCCATCATGCAACAACCCACCAACTCAATCAAAATAAATTGACTCACCATTACGCAATACACTTAAGCATTATATTCACACTACTGTCCGGAGACATGGGTGTGAATTGTAAATTGAGTAAAATTGTTTAATCTTTTGACATATGTCTATCCACTTTGAAATAATACATTGATTGTATGGTATTCCCCGGACCCATTTGTTCGTTAAATTTATCAAGAACACGTTTCCAAAGCATTGCATGCGGTTCTATTCGTTCACATATGGTTCTATTAAATCCTCAGTCGTGTCAATCCAAGCCATAACCAAGGTGTATTCTTAATTCAATGTCCATTTACCTATGGTTCTATTCATTAGGAAGTTGTAGGCCGCTCCATTTGTAGGATGGGTGGTGTAGAAGAGATGTGACGTACAAGAAGAATGTCGTGTAAAAACTTAAGTTGAAGTGTTAGTATTTATAAGTAAAAGTAATTAATTTTAATTTACAAAAACTATTTTGTAAATGCAATTGTCAAGTCCATCATTCAAGCCCCAACGTTCCAATTTTGACCCTTTTGCCGTGGCTCAACCATGGTCCTCGCCGCCATTGCCAGACCCAACAACGTCTGCTTGGGATGACTTGGCACGCCCCACGTCCATCAACAGCCTCACTAAGTATGGTCTAATGTTATATATTATACAGAGGAAGTGAAACTGGAGGATCCCTTGTAAAAATCGGTTTAGAGCCTAAAATTAATATACTTTGTATGAGAGGTTGCGAATTAAAAAGATTATGTCATTAATGCCTATTAGTCGCATTAGTTACAGACTTATACACTGTATAGGTCTATAGAGAGGCATTGACCTATAGCTGCTTATAAGTCTAGTTTTTTTTACAATACCTGTACACCACTTATAGGTCAAGATGTGGTGGCTAGGTCTTTTTTTTACAAATAATTTTACATAAAATCTATATGAGGCGTATAAATCTATATCGGTGTCTATTTTTTATTACAAACATTTTTATATGATATAGACCTATGAGTGTAGTATGTATCTCGTATAAGCCTACAAGTATAGTATCGATCCTGTATAGACCTCATATACGCCTATGAGTGTAGTATATGTCTTGTATAGGAGTAGTATAGATCCTGTATAGGCCTACAAGCTTAGTATCGGTCTCGTATAGACCTCATATAGGCATATGAGTGTAGTATAAATCATGTATAGACCTCATATAGGCTTATGATTGTAGTATATGTCCTGTGTATATGTATAGTGTAGATATTGTATAGGCCTATAGGTGTAGTATAGGTTCCATGTAGCCTACAAGTGTAGTATCAGCCCCATATAAACCATCGGGGTAGTACAAATATTGATAGTACACCATAGTATCTTATCATATTGTATCGTTATTCTACTATAGGTGTAGGATAGGTCTCGTATAAACATCATCTAGGTCGACGTGTGTAGCATAGGTCACATATAGGCCTCTGGGTGTAGTATAGGTATTGATAGTATACTACAGTATTGTATCGTATATGATCAGATTTTATCGTATAGTTAGTCTAGTCTAGTGTAAATGTAGCATATGTCTCGTATATGCATATAGGTGTAGTGTAGATTCCATATAGGGCTATAAATATAGTATAGGTTCCGTATGAGTATAGTATAGGTATTGATAATGTATATAGTATCGCATCATATGCTATCGTTTTGTACCATATAATCTAGTATAAGTGTAGTAGAGGTCTTACATAGGCATATGGGTGTAGTGTAGAGCCTATATACCCCTAAAGTGTTGTATAAGTTCTTTATACCTATGAGCGTAGTATAGGTTTCAAGAAATTTGGGTATTTACCCACACATAGTATGTGTAGGAAAAACCATATAATGTATTAGTAGTTACATTTACCTACACATAAATTAAGTGTTATCATGTGTAGACTCGGCACTGTAGATATAGATTATTACCTACACATTTATTATGTGTAGGTATATAGCAAGATATACCTACACATATATGTGTGGCTAAAAGTAATATATATGTGTTGGTAGAAATATAGCAACTTGTTAGATTGGCGTATGACATGGCAGCTGACATGGCATCCAACGTGGCAGCTAATTATGTGTAGGTAAATGTAAAAGATGTGTAGGTGTTGATCTTAACATGTGTAGGCATTGATCTTAACATGTGTAGGCATTGATCTTAATTGATGTGTTGGTAAAAAATATTTAAATGTGTAGATAATAACCACGATTTATTTAAATAATAATTTTTAAATGTATACAAACAAATACAAAAATAGTTATAGAAACATACATGACCAAATTAACATTCTTAATTAAAACATAAGTGTTCAAACAACCAAACAAAGCAGATATTGACCATAAGTTACTAACGGGTTATACAAAATTACTAAACGGCACCACTCATCGATCCTTTCATCACCCTCTAGAGTATCATATTGAGATTGTTCAGGTGTGCTTGATGGAGGAGGCATGATATTATTCTCAATCAGTGCTTGTACGATAATTGCACATTTACTTTTCACTGTTTGAAATGCATGGACCAGCTCATCATAAGTAGGAAGCTTTGCTTTTTTAGTTGTACCCATTGTGTTATCAACAATAATTGGATCATGTCCCTACCCATGCAAACGAATAATGCTTCGTCCAAGTATATTCTCAATAATTGATTTGTCGCTCATTGATTCCACGGTATGATGCTTTCTCAACTTCATCATTTCTTCCTTTTAGGAAAAAAAAAAGTTAACAAATACAATAAATTAACTGTTTACCAAATAATGAATACTTGGCGTTAGAAAAGAAAAGGTAAACTTACATATATTGCAGTCGCGTTTTTAGATATTCAACCTTTTTCCACATCTCAATGTGTAAGCCGCCAAGTCTCAAGTTGACCGGATGAAGAATCCAAATCCAAGCCACGCTCAATGTGATAGCATATTGTACTCTTCGAACCATTTCTACTATCAAGTTTTCTTTTTGCACGTGCCATAACTCTCGATTTTGCCATTTCCTTCAAGGACATACAACCAAATAATAGATAATACATTAGATCAAATTCGATAATGAATAATAACAAAAAAGTTGAGCGTTATATAGATATCAGTTCCATTGGGATTTTCAATGGATGGGAGAGACTCATAAATCACTTGCCTTATGCCTGGTCAAACAACGTCAAAGACAGAAACAAATATTATTATTATTAACTAACTAAAACTGCCTATGAATAGAGAATTAATACATGAGGACTTACATGAACTTGTTCATAAAAGGTCCATAAGAAATATCCCCTACAAAAAAAAGAAAATATTACCACACAATAAAAATAATAATCAGTAACATGTAGGACGTAGCAATAATATTTCCTAGTTCCTACCATGATGGCATGTACCTTATAGCTATTAGAATTGGAAGAACACCTAGAACTACCCAATTAACAAGAACCACTCCTATGGGAAACACTAGCAATTTACCATAAACTAGTTGTTAACACACTGTCCACAACCTAACACACATTCATACATGAAAGACATTCACAAAAACGTATGTGGAATAAATAATTGTTAATTAAGCAGAACTAGACACGCATATACACCAGATCAGAATAATCCAAGTCTTTACTAAATTATCAATCCATAGTCAAAGTTCCAACAACCATAAAAATAATCATTCAATCATGAGTATTCATCAAAACCTAGGTAGTAATAAAAGTCTAGCCTCTAATCGTCTTGATAAAATCAAAACAATAAAAGCAAATCAAATTCATGGTGTTCATACGCGTATTGAATAGATAAACAATTAAAGTAGAAACAACCCGTGTTCGCACCAATGCTTCGCCCTTGATCCACCTCAAAATAATATTGCTCCTTCAAAGGTCGATCCCGGCTGCTGTCCTTCGAATTATCTGCTCCTGCTGTCATCGAAGTTCCCTCTTTATAATATTTGCCGCTTCGAAAAAGAATAGGGTTGTAGACAAAATTCTTTTTTCTTGTTTAGGGCTTTGGGCCGGTGACTTTCAAAGTCACGTTTTGTTTGTTTTTATTATTATTATTATTATTATTATTATTATTATTATTATTATTATTATATCAAATATAGTATTATTATATATAGTATATAACACCGTGCTCTCGACTCGGGTGTTCTTGACTTGACCAAAGTTACTCGTTTACGCTCCAACGTCAATTAACATCTACAAAATAAAAATAAATACATAAGTACTAAAAATGACCAAAAACTAATAAAAAACTACAAAACGCTAAATAAATAAAATAGACAACTACAAGCCTAAAACTAATAAAAACACTATCTAAACAACTCAAAAACTGTACAAACTTCACACTAAAATAGATGTATTTTACAATACATCAGCAACCATTAAAACATATAATTAGTGGCAAAAAAAACTTAGAAACATATGCCACTAAATGACATTTTTTTGTAGTGTATTTATTTGGCACGTCATTTAAAAAAAATTATTACTTTTTATTATGTAATCAATATCTACACATGTTGTATATTTTAAGCATGTGTAGATATTTATTTTGCCACGTCATTATCAAAGTCTAAAATAAAAATTATCTACATATTTGTTTAAATATATTATGTGTTGGTATACATAATCATTTACCTACACATATATTAGTTGTTTACATATTTGTTGACAATTTACCTACACATAACAAAATTTTACCATATGTGTAGGTAGTTAAACATTTAATTGATGTCAATTTTGGGAGGAAATTTTCCCACCAACTACAATGTGTAGGTAAAACGTATTACCAACATTTACTAAGTGTTAGTTGTTATTTGACATAAATTATCAACAATTACCTACACATGTACAAAAATGTGTAGATATTTACCCACACATTTACATGTGTAGGTAAGTTATGTGTGGGTAAACACCACAAATTCTTGTAGTGTCTAGTGTAAATGTAGCATATGTCTCGTATATGCATATAGGTGTAGTGTAGATTCCATATAGGGCTATAAATATAGTATAGGTTCCGTATGAGTATAGTATAGGTATTGATAATGTATATAGTATCGCATCATATGCTATCGTTTTGTACCATATAATCTAGTATAAGTGTAGTAGAGGTCTTACATAGGCATATGGGTGTAGTGTAGAGCCTATATACCCCTAAAGTGTTGTATAAGTTCTTTATACCTATGAGCGTAGTATAGGTTTCATATAGACTTATAAACGCATCATAAATTTTGATAGTATAAAATTGTATAAACACATAGAAAATAGACTTGTAAACATAATCCACTTTTACACCCACATTGATATTGTTAATATAAAACTAGAGCTATAGGGTCATATAAATATTGTACAAAAATGTATGAAAAAAAACTAGACCTATGCCCCACATAGATATTGCATAAAAATGTAGTAAAAAAAAAAAAACTTGACCTATACACCATGTATAAATATTGTATAAAAATGTTTGTAAAAAAACTAGTTCTATACACCGATTATAAGCCTATATATCCCGTATAGACCTAGACGTGACGTATATGTCTCAGCCAACAGTCAAAACTGACAAACGCTCCCATGACATCAACGATCGGACCATATACACCATGTATATATAGCTCTATATGTAGCATACAAGGGCAAGGGTGTGTAGATATATTAGACGAACATAAGCCTTATGAAAAAAACTTTTCTATAGGAAAATAATTAAAAATAAGTAGGTTGCGATTTTGAAACCACATGGACGATGGACGTATGTATAAAAATATTGTTGTTTTATACCAGTCACACACTGTAGATATTTACGTCAATTACATGTTTGAATATTATTTAAAAATCAACAAACAAATCTACTGATATACATGTATTGATATGCATCTCTTCCTAACAAGGACAAGAACCGAAAAACCCAACAATATGGACGAAAAATCTAGTTAAAGAAATCAGAACGTTATCCATAACTAGGCCCTAGTAGAAAAAAAAAAAGGGAGGTGTGCTGCCTCTATTATTATCTTCAATTGTTAAAGATTGACTTCGAAAAGGCATACGACAATGTCAATTGGAATTTTTTGCTCTCTATTATGTCTCAAATGGGGTTTCATTCTAGATGGTGCTAGTGGATTAAGGGGATTTGTCACTCCTCTAGAGCCGCGGTTCTAGTAAATGGTTCGCCCACATTTGACTTTAAATGCGAAAAGGGTCTAAGGCAAGGGGACCCTTTATCGCCATTTCTTTTTTTGATCGTGATGGAAGCATTGTCATGGCTCCTCGATAAAGCTAAGTCTTTCGGTGTCATTAAAGGTGTTGATTTAGCGAGTGGTGATATGGAGTTGACTCATCTTTTTTATGCGGATGACGCGTTGATTATGGGAGAGTGGTCTAATATATATGGGGTTGGTGTGGAAAACTCCGAAGTGGATGACATGATGGGTTATCTTGGGTGTAAAAGAGGTGGTTTCCCGTTTACATACCTTGGTATCCAAGTGGGAGCGAAGATGTCCCGGGTTAGCAATTGGGACCCGGTTATCGAGGTTATTAGTAAGCGGCTTGTGTCATGGAAAGCTAAGAATCTCTCGATTGGAGGTCGCATTATCCTCATTAAAGCGGTATTAGAAAGTCTTCCGTCTACTATTTTTCTCTTTATAAGGCCCCAAAAGCCGTTATTGGGTCGATTGAAGTTATCATGCGTCGTTTCCTATGGGCGGGCGTTAGTGTAGATAAGAAGATCCATTGGGTGTCTTGGGATATTGTTACTTCGCCTAAAAAGTTTGGGGGTTTGGGAATATCTAGATTGCAAGATGTTAATGACGCGCTCCTTTTAAAATGGACTTGGCGATTCAAAAATAAAGATAATGGGTTGTGGAAAAAGATAATTTTCGGATGTCATGGCAATAGTAGACCTTGGGCGTTACTTCCATGTAGTGCTTCTTCGAGTGGGTGTTGGAAACGTATAGTTAAAATTGGAGAAAAAAAACACCTCACGGGTCCACTTTTAATTCGTATTTCGCTTGTGATGTTGGGAACGGAAATTCTATCAGTTTTTGGGGTGATCAATGGCTTAGAGATGAACCGCTACGTTTGGTATATCCCAATCTTTTTAAAATCGAACGTAACAAGTGGGCGAAAGTGGGAGAAAGAATAATGGTTGTTGATAACGTCAAGAATCTATCTTGGGATTGGATTTCTAGACCAAACACGGCTGCAGAAGTTATTGAACTCTTCCAGCTCCTTTCGGAGATCCATGACTTTAATTGGAGAGGCGGTGCTGATCGTTGGAAATGGAAGATTGCTGCAGACGGTCAGTTTAGTGTTAAGTCAGCAAAAGGTTTATCGATTAACACAAACTCGGCTGATCCAGTTCAGAAAATCAAGTGGAAGGTGTGGGTGCCACTCAAATGTAAAGTTATGGTGTGGAGAGTGGTCCTAAATCGTTTGCCTACTATCGCAGAACTGATTAAACGAGGCGTGCGACCCCAACATACTTCCTGCGCTTTCTGCAATGCTGAAACTGAATCTGTTCTACACCTGTTTACGGGCTGCTGCTTCACGCACGAAGTGTGGCGGAGAGTTGAGAACTGGTGCCGAATTTCTCCATCGATCCTTTTTGATGTTACGGATATTTTGCAGATCCGGAAATCCAGTTGAGTTCCAAGTCTGATAAGAAAATTCTGCGGGGAATAGTTTACACGACCTTGTGGGTCATTTGGAACGAGCGTAACAACCGGATTTTTAACAACAAGCTTCGAAGACCTATAGAGATAGTTGAAACTATCAAGTGTACGACTTTCTTTTGGCTTTGTAATAGGTCTAGTTTGTTAAAGGTAGATTGGTCGAGTTGGTATGTATGCCCTTTGGGTTGATTGGGTTTTGTAGTTCGCCGATTGGCCCTTGTTTTGAGGACCAATTATGCGTTTTTTGTTGATATGAAATTTTCCTTTAAAAAAAATCTTCAATTAGTAGCATTAATTTACTATTAAAAGAACTATATAACCCTGTCGGTGTAAACTATAGAGATTCATTAGACTCTTAAGTTGGGCATAAGTCATAACCTAACGATTTTGGGCCAAATACATAGAAGCCCACAAAACGTACCATGTTTTCTTCATGAGTTAATAGTCAAAATCGTATCTGAGGTTTGGTCACTTTTGCCACTTCAGTCCAAAACCCAAAACTTTTACATTTGGATCCTCAGTTTTTTTTTTTTTTTGCCACTTCAGTCCAAAACCAAACCTTGTCAGGGACGAATTCGGCAAGAAAAATAAAACTGAAGGACCCAGATGTAAAAGGTTTGAGTTTTGGACTAAAGTAGCAAAAGTGACCAAACCTCAGGACGATTTTGGCTATTAACTCTTTCTTCATATAAGAGACGTTTCACCTTCATGTTAGTTATCTTCTCTTCCGCAGTATAAAACATATACTCATTTTCAGCTATTTATACATGCAAGCATAAACATATTTTCAATATATTAATCGAAATAAATATAAAATAATTCTATTACCAATACCAATTGAAAAGTTATAATTTGCATTGTATTCTTTTCCTTGGACCCATAAGATATATATAATATTAATTTACTTGATTGTGTTCATATTTTCTTCTCTAAAATGTGAAACAAGAAAACGACCAAATTAACTAACTGTACCCGCAATTTAATGCTGAATTGTTGCATTGATTGTGAAGAAAACCTAACCTCTCCTTAACGTCCAAAACTAATATTAATATTAATAAATATATTAAAAACATTATTTAAGTTAAAATCATAATATTAATAACCTGTTTTAACTTTTTGCTCCCATCCTAAAAAGAAATAAAAATATTATAAAACCCGACCGAACCAGCCCAACACGGGAACACCACATTTCACACGGTTCAAGCAATTAATACATAACAACCCATAAGGCCACAACCACCTCTATAAATACCCATATATCTACCCATTACACTCTTATCAAGTATCAACCCACTCACAACATAATGGAACACAAGTTAACCATTGCACTCATCTTTCTAGCTGCCTTCTACCTAGCTGGAGCCACTAGCTCAACCACTATCAACCCATCCTCTAGCTTCATCAAATCCTCTTGTGCCAAAGCCACCTACCCAGCCTTATGCGAACAATCTCTTTCTCCTTTTGCTAAAACCATCCAAACCAGCCCAGCCCAATTGGCCCGAACCGCGTTAGCCGTGAGCCTTAGCGGTCCCAGTCCACTCAAGCCTACCTCAACAAGCTTAAAAAGGTTAATGGGTTGAAACCACGTGAACGGTCTGCTATTGGTGACTGTTTAGAAGAAGTGAGTGATAGTTTGGACCGGGTTAGTAAGTCCATTAAGGAGCTAAAGAACTGTGACGGGGTTAAGGGTCAGGAGTTCATTTGGCATATGAGTAATGTCCAGACATGGGTTAGCTCTGCACTGACGGATGAGAACACTTGTATGGATGGGTTCGGTGGTAAGGCCATGGAGGGTCGGGTTAAGTCGTCGGTTCGGGCTCATATCACTAGTGTTGCACATGTTACTAGTAATGCTTTAGCACTTGTTAACAACTTTGCCCAAAAGCATTAGTTTGTTGACTCGTGGGCCCTAGCTAGTGCACAACCTTTAGTGAACCTTTTTTGTGTTATAAATTAGTAACGTTGTTAACCCATTTGGGTGTGTTTGGTTGGGCTTGAGTAAGTTTTACGGATATGGAAGTTGTATAAAAAATAAATGTTATAAAATATATGTTTTTTTCCGTTTAGTATAAACAATGAGCTTGTAAAATTATTAAGACTCCAATGTGTCCTCTTCTATTTTAGTTTAACTTTTTTTTTTTGTTTTTTGTATTACATTATTTTTTTAACGGCTAACAAACAATGTTCCGACTACTGGGGACCCACACATTAGTTACAAAAGCACCCTATATGCCCTGGTTGAAGACATGTCTTAGTGTCTGCCAACTGGTAGTGCTAGGTAGACATAAACCACCAATTTTGGGGAAAACCAGTAAAACTCGATGGGATCAAGAATCGACCTAGCACCTCAAAAAAGATAGATTCTACCTATCATTTCTCATGACCCTCTAGCGTAAGGGTGGGGGCTTTTGTATTACATCATAGTTTGGATTTTTTTTTTTTTTTGTGCCGAGCTACCGTTTTACTTTTAGTGTAATGAATAAGTTTGAAAGGGGTCAATTTCGACCACAATTATTCTCGAATCGCGTTAGATCTAAAGATTATTTAAATATATTTTAAATAATAATATACGCTTATGATTCTCATTGTCGTACACTAGTGACTTTTTTCGTCTTTAAGTATATGCTTTATTTTTATCAAAATAATGTATTTTAATATGTTTATGTGTTATTCGAGTAGAAAGTTAGGCTAAAATATCAATATCAATAAAGAAATATAAAAAGAAGTTAAAAATCAAACTCACATGACACATGGGACACAGGGGAAGATTCAAGATACAACCGCATTGTAGGCTAATTACATATATGCTCAAACGCCCCAACCTTTCAGGGATGGCGCCAGAAAGCTGATTCTTTCCCAGATACAAGCCTTGAAGCTTAAGCGAATCGCCAAACTCCGGAGGAATGAGACCAGTAAGCAAATTCCCAGAGAAATCCAACGTTGTAAGATTTATCAGGCGAGAGAGTGATCTTGGAATTGATCCAAAAAGCATGTTTATCTGTTGTAATTTATAAGACTTTTGGTTCATGATTTATATTTTTTATATCAATATATTAAATAATACGCACATATGCTTTATGAAATAATAACCCTAAAGTAATATGTTCTGATCTGATAAAATTCATAAAAAAAGCCTGCTCTACTGAAACATAACTTTAGGTTTAATATTTTTATGACACGCTTCTATAAAATGTGAACTCAAATATGGCTCGTTTAATAAGGAACCAAAAGGTTTAGGATAAAGTATTATACTGTAATTACTTATGCATAGTATTTTTTTATATAAAAATTTTAGAGGATAAATTTATTTGTTGAAAACCGTTATCTTGGTTTGTTTGGTATGAGGTAATGGAATGTGTGAGGGAATGGAATAGATAAAGGAATGGAATGAACAAAGGAATGAAATGGATGATTACCATTCCATGGTCTTGTTTGGTTACCATGTAAGAATGGAATGAATCATTACTTTGTATTGTTTGGTAGGTAGGAAAAGACATAAAAGTAAAACCGACGGTGGTGGCGATGGCGGTTGATAATGGGTGCCAGCGATGATGATTGGTGGTGGCGGAGGTGGTGGTGGTGGTCGGTGGGTGGTGGCGGTTGTGGTACATCAACGGTGGTAGTCAAAGGCGGCGACAATGATGGGTGGTTGTGGTGGTCGGTGTTGGTGACGTTTGGTGGTTATAGTAGCGGTAACAGTGGTGATGGTCAGTGGGTGGCGACGGGGAGTGACGGGGACAATGAGTGGTGGGGGTGGTCGGTGCGTGGCGGTGACGGTGACGGAGAGTGTCGGTGGTGAAGGTGGCAGTTGGTGCTGGGGGGGGGGGGTGGTTATTAGTGGTGGAGGTGGCCGTTGTTGGTGGGTGGCGAGGTGGTCGGTGATGGCGGTAGTCAGTGGGTGGGGGTGGGGGCAGTCGGTGACGGAGAGTGGTGGTGGTGGCAGTCGGTGGTTGGTGTCGGTCGACGATGGCGGCGGTGGTTGCAATGGGTGGTAGTGGTAGAGGTGGGTGGTGGTGGTGGTTGGTGTTGATGAAGGATGATAGAGGGAATGGAATGGAAAAACAAAACAAAGGGGATGGATGGAATGAATTTTGGGGTGTTTAGAGGAAATAGAATGAAGGAGATAATGGATGATTCCATTACCTTGAACCAAACACCTTTTTTTTCATTCCATCACAATGCTCTATTCCATTCCTGAATTCCAAACACTACCATAGAGTTACAGTGAATATCACATTGTAACAAACAAATAAAAAATGGTGAAAAAACAGCAGTCGGGTTTAGAAAAAGGGGAAGGCAAGTGACAAAAGTCTAAAATGAGTAGAAAGAGAAGAACATAACATGCTGGCATGGTATATCAAGTGGGACCCAGACACACGTGATTGGTTATGGGTCCTACCCATGTGGCGTTCATAATTGATGTCGTTTTTTGTACAAAAATATCCATTAAAATACCCAACTTTCTTTAAAAAAAATTAATAATTTTATCAATTCAGTTGTTTTCAACACTTTTAATTTAAGAATTAGAATCTTCGAGACACATTATACTTAGCTAGTGGTTAGTTAATACTATATTTAGAAATATTAAAGGAGCAACAAAATAAATTTTATCCTCATTTCTTTAGTATTAATTTGAAATTAGATTTCAGTAATCCAAACTTTATTTCGTTGGTCGAAAATATTATTTACTTTAAAAATTTCTCATAACAATCAAAACTTTTAAATTATTTTCCTCCAATAAGTTTTTGTTAACTGTGAACTAACCCAGTTAATGCTTACATGACATTTAGATTTTAATCTAAACTTTGTCTCGTTGAGACACCAGAAGAGTAGTCCGTAAAACCACACAATGTAACACAATTCGAGTGGATAGGATATTTAAACATGTAGCACATAACAATAAAAACAAAAACTTTGAAAATCTTAAAATCGGACAGTCTTATCCACACTAGAGGTTTGGTAATTTTAAACAGTGGCGAATCCAGGAAATATTTCCAGGAAGTTCATTTCGTAGATTTTCACTAATTTTCAACATTTTTCCACTAAATTTTTCATTTTTTTCCAAATCAAAGGGGGTTCCGGGACTGGATCCGCCACTGATTTTTGTCGGATGTTATGTTTGTCGGTGTGGTCGGATGTATGTTTTGGCTAGTTTCTTGCTAGCATGATTCGGAATAAAGAGTTTTATTGGCCGTTAAAAAAAAATACATAACTGATAAAATGATCTTGTTAGTATTGTACATATAATCTTCACTTCGTGTCTCCACATAAACCAAACAAAAAATAAGGTAATGCTCCATAACTGTCGGCAACGCATTTAAGAATCACATTAATTAAATAAAACAAACAGCCAGTGTTGAAAATAACTGTTTTAACTTTAAATAATACAGGAGGTCCAAGTCTACTAAAAGTTGGAAGGCCCTCCTCCCACAATTTTGATATGGACCGTCTAGAAGAATCCAAATCCCATTTTGTGTCCACTTAGAAACAGTGCAAAACTTACTAAGTTGATTAGATGTGAACAAATTGTATAAAATCACATTTCATAAGACTATTTTTGTTATTTAATCAATAAAATCTTTTTTTAATAAATAAAGCAATAGAGAAATACTAAGGTTACCGAAATAAGGACAGCATAATCCATAATGTCCAGTCAAAGAATCACAAGACAAGCATGACACCAGGGTTCAATGACAATTAGTGTGTCTTTGCATAAGTTTTGAAATACAATTTATCATTTTGAATAGATTTCTACCGAAATAAAATCATTTCTCATCGTACAAGAATTACATGTCATTCTATGTCCATTAAATACAAGCATGGTTGTAAAAATCCTGCCTAGCCTCCGATTAATCGCTAGTCGGTGGCTGTTTAGCGATTCCAGCCAAAGTTCGGCCAAAATTTGTAAATTTCAGTCAGATTTCAACCAAAACTTGCAGATCTTATATACTTAAAGATATGAGTTGATGAATGGGTTAAAACATGTCTATTAAAAAAAACTACATATTAAATGTGTATAAATATGTATAAAACTGAAAATTACATATAAAATCTCAATCCGATTAATCATGATTAATCCTTACTAATCCTGGTTAATCGGTAGTCGGTACCTCACCGACCGCAAACGGGTACCGACTGACAAGCGCCTAGTGATTCTTACAACACTGAATACAAGTATACAACATATATTAGGTCAATAGTTGGGATATAACATTTTTTCTACAAACTAGTAGTGGTAACACACTTTTAAAGCCATATGAATAAGTATGATAGTTTGGCACCTAAATCAGTTGCAATAATCAATACGTCTATTGATTTTGGAAGATAATTATGGTAGCCGATAGGCATGACCCGTGCTTAGGGCGTTGCCTGTAAAACCCATGCCATGGGGGTGTGTCCCCATAACCCTAGTTTTTCTTTGAAGCCGGAATCATGTTAGTAATTTCAAATAAGCATGCATTCCACATCTCCTCCTAACCTGTTATAAAGCTTAAAATTTCCTTGTGATCTTAAGTGAATGTAAATAATATAAAAAAAAAACTGATGACATTAGATGACAAATGAACTTGAATCCTATAAAAAGGAAATTTTAAACCCAAAACATTCAAGATGGTTAATACAACAAGATTTACATCAATACAATTAATGAGAATGAGAAAAACATTTTAAGTTAGGACAAGAGAAATGGCTCATCTCTTTTGATTTGGAAAACTTTCTAGGCTTGTAAATGAATCGAACGAACACGAACGAGGCATGTTTGTGGTCGTTCCTTTAGCTTTAACCAAACAAATGATCGGGCACGAACATATAAAAAAAAGGGAACTTTTTATTCGTGTTCGTTCATTAAAAAATAAGCATGTTCATGTCCGTTAGTTGTATAAACAAACCTTTCACAAACATGAACAAACACATATAATCAAACACAAATAAACATAAGTATGTTGGACCTATTAATCTTAATGGGCCACATAAAAGTAAACGGGCTGATTCAAACGAAGTGGGCTGCAAAGATTAACAAATTATAATGTCTAATATTTAAGCTTTGTTTTGTTGTTGAACTAGTGTTGAAGCCCGCGCTTCGCGGCGGGTTTATAGGAGGGTGCTGATGAGGATGTATTTGTTAATGATATATCGATGGGTTATATACCATGCAAGCTGTAATCTAAACGACGGGAAAAATAAGCAATCAACACGGTCACGTAAACATGTATATATAGAGTTAAACGTTAGCTTTTACTATAATATGGTAAATAAAAAAATCCTTAAATTTGTTACTCAATATATCGAAGGATTAATATAGACCATGTAGCCTTTAAAAATCTACATGATGGTATAAAATAAGTAAGCAACGCGATAAAGTAAACATGTATAAAGCTAAAAGTTAGCTTTAATCATAATAAGTAAACTAAAAAATTATTCTATTAAATTTCAAGTACTGTGTGATAATTCTACAAAGTTTGGGGGGTTGAATTGTAAACCGTTTATAGAAAGAATATTACTCCGTATTAAAATTAAGTATAATAAATCTATGAAATTCTAGAGGTTATATGACAAGTTTGTTAAAATTGAGGTTAAAAAGGTAAATTAAGTAAATAAAAGACAAACTTTAATATTTTAATAAGTAACATGGACCAATGAAATATTAATACTATTCACAATTGTATTTGTTATAGTATAGAATTAGGTTGGTCAGATGCAGTTAGAGGTGTACAAACCGGGTTTTTTCAATACCCGGTTTTAGGTATGGAATCGGTTTCGGGTAAGGTCGGGTATCCAGGGCCGGCCAGAGGCAAGGGCTGGGTGGGCGATCGCGCCGGGCCTAGAGCCTCCGAAGGGCCCGTCAGATTTGCTTTCTGCGATGTGACTGTAAGTTTCTTCCGGCGATGGCGTTCACGAGCACATTCACGAGGCCCGGTGGAAGGGACGAAGAAGAAAATGAAAAGTAAAATTGCCTTATCGGAGCTTTTTCCGGTCGACTGAGAAAATTAGCAGAAACTTGACGGACATTGCAGAGAAGACAAGAATATAAGGTAGAATGGTGGTGGACGGTTGGGTGTTTGGGTGAAGAAGAGGGTAGTTTTGAAGGGTTCTTGAAACAGTTTAGTAGTGGTGTTGGTGTGGTGGTGGTTTTGTGTTGGAGAGAGGTGCACAGTGAGCAGCGAGCACATAGTTTTTTATACAACTTTTTCATTTGTTGACTACATTGACATGATGCTACACGATATGCAATGGCTTTTTTTAATAGCAAGGAATTTACTGCATTCACTTAAGTAACTTTTTTTTTTTATTTTAATTCATCTCATTTTAGTCTTAGCTTTATCCAAAATTAATACAACAACGTAAGTTTTTTGGTTTTTCTTTCTTTTTTTTTCTCTTTTTTTACACTTAAAAAATGAAAGGGGAAGGGGAAAGAAGGGTAGGGCCTAAATTTTACACGTAAAAGTTTTTATACCATAAAAATTTTTATACTGTACCTGTATCTGTATCGCATATAGCAGGTAGGGCCTAAATTTTATCTCGCAAGGGCCCAATTTTTTTAAAACATTTTCGGGGACGGCCCTGCGGGTATCACTTTGTCAGGGTATTGAAAGAACCGGTTTCAGTTCCGATTCCCAGCATAAAAATCCATACCCGGTTCCAATTTTTTAATACCCGGTTCCGTTTAAGCTCATGATTATATTTGAGTACATGCAGAAACATCAAGTCACAAATACCAACTGCTAATGATTTAATTAAGATTAGAACCCAGAAGGACAATCATATATTGGTAATAAGTCTATTGCATGCCTAAAGCGTGGTAGACCAGTCGATTCCTAAAATAAAAATCCTTGAGAAACTGGAGTAAGTAATAAAGATTTTCAAGTTGAGATTATAGTAAAAAAGTCTCTTGGAGAGTAGTTAGACATGATGATTCTAGAAGAATCTCATGTACCAGAAAATAATGAGATCTCATTATGTAGTATCATGTCTACGAAATGTATGGAATCGACGTCATTGTGCTTTTGTATGCAATGGATAACATTTGCCTATAAATGAATACAAAGAAATGATTGGCCAAAATGAAAAGACACAAATAAGGCAGATTTCAATTGTATATTGAAATCAAAAGTTTTTGGACTAGTCGTCCATAAAACAGAAGTTGTAATGGAAAGGTCTTTTGTTCGAACCAACATTTGAAAAGAAAACGATATAATGAAAAATTGGAGGAACAAGAATTTCGTAAAGACCCATGATTGATTATAAGGAGACGCATTCTCGAGTGGTGGATACAAAAGTTGATTAAGTTGAGGGAATTGAAGTGTAATTAAGATGGGTATTAAAGTATAAAAATGTTTAAATGATTATATTAAAGTAGAAAAAATAAATTTCTTTTTTTTTTTTTTTTTGAACGGCCAACAAACTTTATTTCACCGGCTAGCAAGGAGCTAGCAAAAATCCGAAATACAAACATTCCGAACATAAACCGGAAAAAAATGAAAACAAACAAACCGAACAGCAGACTATCTCATTTTTACAATATTAAATCGCCCCCAATCCTCCCAAGACATGTTCGTCATCCTACCCCGCTTCGAAACCCATAGAAAGCTCATGATCTTTATCTCCTCAACAATCTTTGACGTCGAAATCGGCTTCTGGTTAAAAATAAAGTCATTTCTGGCTTTCCAAATACTCCATAAAGTTGTTAAGATCACCCCATAGAAGGCCTTCTTAACCCGGACATCATTCCAAACCGTCACGTGCATATTGAGCAGATCGCGAACATGGAAAACAAAGAAAGACGGGATACGACACCAAACAAATAAATTTCTTTAACTTTTAAATATTTTAAAATACTTTTTCTCTTATGCATTATATATATAGTATATAGTTAACTATCTATAAAGAATTTTATACTGTTCGTTGTCATCTAACATATTAAGTACTACTATCGAACATATAGGTGTATATATGTTATAACCTGGCATGTAATGACATGTTATATGGTTTTTCATTTTACTTGTGGATCTTCCGGGTGTACACCCGGGACTCTAACCTAGTTATATATATAGTAAGTATATAGTTAACTATCTATAACGTACACAATGCAATGAGAGTTGCGTAGATCAAACTATTATAAAGTACGTATTTTACAATTTATCATAGAAGCAATCCAAACTAAAAATCTTATTCATGAAAAAGGAAAACAAAAAATAACATGACAATAATTAGTTTTTTTTATAAATTTTACTTAAACTGTGAGATGGTTGATAAGATACAAAGCATTACTGCTAACCCTTGCAAGATTCACAATGCTGTTCCTTATCTTCTTCTTGATCGTAGGATTTATTTGCCCCTCAGAAAAGCCATCAAGACACGAATTCTCGTCAGTGATGGCTGCACTGGTCCAAGTCTGAGCGTTGGAGATGGCAAACCTCTTGTTAGCAGACATAGAAATATCAGTTATTTCCTTAATAGAGCTTTTTATTTCATCCATGGTGTCTTTAATATCACCTATACAGTCTTTCAGCACTGCAGCCTCCCAGTTGGTGATCTGTTTGGTTTTGGATAGTTTGGTGACAGTGTAGAGGGTGGCGTTGGCAGAATTGAGGGTGGTGGAGAGGGCGACAGTGACGAGTTTAAGCGGGTTTGTCTGGACGGTGGCCGCGTAGGGGAGGAGGGATTTTCGACAGGCTGCTGGGTAGGTGGTGGAGTTGCATGAGGTTTTGACGAATGTAGTATATGTGTTTTGTTGGGTAAGGGTGGTGGAAGATGAAAATGGGGATGATGCAACTATTGTTGCAAGAAATGATATTATTATGACTTTGGGTTCCATACTTGTTATTGTTGTTGGTGAGATGAAGGAACCAAGATCTTGCTCAAAGAATTTATAGAAGGATTTTATTTATTTGTTTATTGATTAAGAGGCTTATTGGTAGTCTTTAAAAGGTTATTAACCATTAAGTTGTCACCTTTTAACCATTCAAATTTAAGGTTTACTTTTAATGAGGAAAGATCCGGTACAAATAGTTTTTTTGGTAAGAACTGTGAGAATCAAAGGAGGGTATTTTTTTTTAATTTTTTTTCCCCATATTGTTAAACATGTATTATAGTATTGAAAACTAAAAAAAAAAAAAAATTTTGGTGTAGAGTAATTACGTGTAGAGTAATTACATAATTACTCTAGTGTAAACTAATGTATTTACCTTAATGACGTAATAACACTAAAATTTTTTTTTTTTTTGTATTATTCATCTAGAAAGAATGTTTAAGCACATGGGAAAAAAAATTCTTAAAAAAAAATAAATTTTTTTACCCCCTTTGATTCTCACAGTTCTTACAAAAAAACTATATGTATTTGATCTTTACTCTTTGAGTAAAGATCAAATACAAAGTGTTTTTTGGTAAGAACGGTAAAAATCAAAGGGGGTAAAAAAATTTTATTTTTTTTTAGAATTTTTTTTTCCCATATGCTTAAACATACTTTCTAGATGAATAATATACAAAAAAAAAAAATTAAAATTTTTTTTTTAGTGTAATTGCGTCATTAAAGTAAATACATTAGTTTACATTAGAGTAATTATGTAATTACTCTACACGTAATTACTCTACACCAAAAAAAAATTTTTAATTTTTTTTTTAGTTTGCAATACTATAATACATGTTTAACAATATGAGAAAAAAAAAATTTCGAAAAAAAAATAAAAAAAATACCTCATTTGATTCTCACAGTTCTTACAAAAAACACTTTGTACAAGATCTTTACTCTATTCATGTAAGTTAAAAACTAATAATGCAGATTAATTAAGTCTATTAATATTCAGAAATAGTGTGTGTTCACGAAGTACCCTGTACCCGGCCTAAAGACACAAGATACATGTATGGCACTCTTTTCAATATCTATGTCATTATATTATAGTGATTTTAAATATCTTTAATTGGTGATACATAAATATTGAATTTAATCAAGAGCTTCTTTTCAAGACGATATATATCACAACTACCTTCTATTTAAGACAATATATATCAATATTAACAAATGTTCATTTGAATTCTATATTTATATGCAACTAGTTCGCTTCTTCTCTTGTTATTTATGATCTTGATGAATGTATGATATAAGATGTTTTTAAGTTCAGGGTCCTAATTAGTACATGTAACGGGTTTGAATTTTTAGGTTTGAAAGAGTTTGTATTAGTAGTTTACTTTTATAGAACAAAAGTCAGCTAACATTGAAAAAAGTTCAAAGGGAGAATGGAAACGCTATGATCTCACTATGGTAATATGGTTGTAGTCATCCCATGCTCTTTGTGAACAACACCAATTCTTTCAAATGAAATCATTGCATTGTGTATCAAATTACAACATTCAAAATGCATTTTCCACACATTAGATGGATATTAACTAATAACCTAAAACACTTGAAATTAGTACTTTGACCAATCCAGTTCATATTTGAATTTGAAAGTGATCGAACTCAAAATGAGGGGATTTCCAATCAAGAAAGCATATCTTGATATTTTTATGATTTAGAAGACGTTTTACCAATTTGTTCAAGTTTTCACTAAGAGAGTTGTGTTGGGGATTTACAGGAATAACAAACAAACAACTGGATAATTGAGATCTTTGAAGGCACGTAATCGCTTTCAGATTGAATTAATTCGACGGTTCAATTGAATATTCAATCGGATACAATCAGAGATTGAAAATTTTCTATATGTTTTGATTGAGAATAGAACCAGAATTCGTCTTTTTTGCTTGTTCTTTCTGCGTTGACTTTGGCTTGTGACTTTAATTGGCTTGTTAGGTTGTAGAACGCTAACATATATATAAAATACTATTTGTTTAAAATAATTTAATTAGTAGATTTGTAGGACCGGTATAAGCTAAAGAGCCTTTATTTAAGACTCATAGAACAAATGTAAGATTATGGGTAGTGTTGGATAGTGTGAAGTGTCTAAACTAAAGACTTTTCATATGTTTATTTTTGTATTTATAGGGAGGTCAATGTTTATATTTGTGATTTTCCCTAAATCAAAGATATATGATACCAAACCTAGTATATCAGGCAATTTAGTGGTCAAGCTTGTGTCATGTACATCCATGGTACTACACGACAAGTTGTTTGAAATGCATATTAATCGACCATCAATCACGAACCTGGCTGCCACCATCGTGATGGTTACACCAATATTTTAGGGCCCGTAATCCCTCGACAATGATAGGTAGCAATAGCTAGCATATAAATATATGCTAGTGTTGTTAGAGAATTTAGGTCATTTACTTTCGCAATGTATTTTTTTTAGAATGACAAATTCACACACCTACAAAATCTACTCTTAAATATTATACTAATGCACACTACAGGAATAGAATCGGCACAATAATAGGGGGTAACACCGTACTACACTACTTGATACTACCATGCTATAAGCCCTTTAGTAATTTCTCAATAGTCAATACTTTATCTTGTTTTTATTAACGTTCAACAAAGCCCGGTCACACGAACGAGATTCCAACCGACAATTTCTTTAGAGAACGTTATTCACGTATCACATAAAAAATATAGAAAATAAGTGGGATATAAAAAAAGTATTTATTAGTTTTTCGGTGTTTGAGGCAAGGGCGAAGGTTAAGAAGGGCCAGGGGTGGCCCTGGCCCCCCCTGTTTTCTGGCGCAGTGGTAGAAATTTGCGATTTTCATAGGTAAATTGAGTCCGGGTTGAGTCCGGCCCCCACCGATTTGCCACTACCGATGGAAAAAAATTGAGTCCGGCCCCCACCGTTTCGTAAACCAAGCTTCGCCACTGGTTTGAGGTTTAAACTTTTGGCTTACCTTCCGGTATAAAACCGTCATCATAGTAGCCATCGTTGAATGTATCGAACAAAACTTTATAAGTTGTGATTGTAGGTGCATTAATTGGGAGGCCTATGTGAGCAGGGGAATGATAGGGTTCATGTGGGAAACCTATGAAACAAAGTAACGTGAATGTACATGATCGATGAAACAAAGTCAAAACAAATCTAAGGCTCCATCTTTACTGCCTATGATTGCTGCTTGGCAAATGCCGCATCTCATGAAATCGGAGGAATGACCAGAAATAAAATGTTAGCGATCACTGAAGAGGACCGGACTTTTAATGTTACAAAATTAAAAATTGGTTTGTTTACTATTGGGTTTATAGCCATACATGGACCGACCGGGTCCTGAAGTGGACATCCTGTTAGTCAAGTGATGTACTCTACACCTAAAGGGTCCGAATATCAATTCTTATATGGTGTAAGTTGTGACGTGTTTATTAAAAAAAAATCTAGAAATTATATATACATATATACTACATTATAAACGATGAAGTATGGACAAATATGTTAAAACTGTGCAAAGCTAAGATGGTATACCAAAGGTTTCTTTACAATTTTCTAAATTTTACCACTTTTCAGTCTTTTCTTCCGTAAATGCCCATGGGTAACTTTATTTCATTAAATTATAAAAATTTCATAATCAAGTTATCCTTCATTATTTTTGTATCTACCTTTGTGATACACCCTTGTTTATACTCCCAACCCACTTGAAAAATGCTTAGTTAATAATTATTGTATGTACGTGTCTTAGGATTAATTATACGTAAATTAACAAGAAGCACACGAAATTTGTAGGTTACTATACAGAAGTCCGGTTGAGTTCATGTCTTCTTTCACTATAATAAACTTGTTTTTACTCCTGACCCTATGATTTAAATATGTTAGTATGAGTTGTTCGTTCTAGCACTTGAAACATGACTCCAGATGATGACAAACAAAGCAAACAAAATGTTAGCGTCATTGATGCATCTGATTATCTCATCATCTATAAGATCCCCCAATATTTAGGTAGTTAAACAGAAAGCAAAATAATTTTTTTATCCTTATGATAGTGTATGACTAAAACAGTGAAACCTACCTACATGCTTTGAGTTTTGAATGTTATATATTTTTTAATTTGATTTATTAACATTGTTATATTTAGAGGTTAAATTTATAAGTAGTATTGTACGGTTTTACCCAAACGGGTTCAAAAGGGAATAAGTTGCTCAAATTCCTCATAACATTTAGAGCATTCACAGTAGATGCTTCATAATAGTGTGGGGGGACCTCTATATTATATAGAGTGGGTATAAGTGGTTATGAGTAGAGGAGAGATAAAATATATAGATGAGACACTATTCATCAGTAAATTTGGAGGAGACACTGTTCACCCTCCATAATTTTTTAATATTTTTAAAAGTGGTTGTGAGTAGAGATGGAGATGGAGATGGAGGATTTACTATGAATGCTCTTACATATTTTTACCCAAATGTATATTTTTAATACTCCAAAAAGAAATATTATTTATGGCAATATTATGTGTTTGTTTACAATCATATAATCTAACTCTTTTAGCAATGCATTTCAAGTACACTTTGGTGATCTTCTTTTTGCATTAGCAATATTGCAAGTAAAAAGGACATGTTATCTCATCGAAAGGCGAAAAGAGACTCAGTAAAAATACATGCAGATGCATATCATGTTCCTACCGCGTATTGTCGACTCCGACGGAACGCGCGGGTTACCCACTAGTACAGTGGCGAAGCTTGATCTGAATGTTCGGGGGGTCGGAAGTCACCAGTTTCGGGGGTCGAAAACCAATTTCGGAGGGTCGAAACCCTATATTTTCAATTTTTTCTATACAATTACTATATAATCGGAACTTCTGCGCGAAAATCTGGGAGGGTCGGCCGTCCCTCCCCGCCCCAACTATGCTGCGCCAGTACACTAGTATATATAACAATTGTCGTCCACCTTAGCTAAAGTGGACTAACGAGTTATGATTCTGTCTTGGTTTACAATATTGCCCTTCATTTTAGGATTTGTATTTTTTTATTGGACGTAGACCGCACTTATCATACAATTGAAATCCATGTATCCAGGGGCGCAGCTATGAAGGGGCGGGGAGCGCCCCCCCCCCCCCCTCGAATTTTCGGTCAAAAGTTCCATTTATATAGCATCCGCATAGAATTTTTTAGGTATATACGGTTTCGACCCCCCCCCCCCCCCCTTGAAAAAAAGGTATATTATGTAAAAAAACTAACGATATATAGGATGATACAAGGCTCCCAAATATCGATTGTTTTACCGAGTTTATCGTTTTTTTTTTGTTTTTTTTCTTTTGAGCCCATTTTGAGAGGTAAAACCCAATTGTTTTATTTAGCCCATTTTTCTCTTTAGGAAAACCCAATTTAAAAGCCCACTTAAAAGCCTAAACCCAATAAAACTTTTAACCAAAAACCCTCGTCGCTCTCCTCTGTGTCTCTGAATCTCATCACCCCCAAGAGTTTATACTTTCATTTTCAAGTTAAACCAAATAATATTTGTCTTCATTCAAAAATAAAAAAGAATCAAGCATTCAAGCCGATCAATTCATCCAGGTACACAACTAATTTCATTTTTCAATTTTCATACTTTGATAAAACACCCAATAGGCCAATATAATATTTAGTTTTTGTCTTGTTGTCGTTGAGTGTTGAAGTTCTGCTTTGAATAATTTGAAATTGATGGTGGTGTTTTTATTTTTATTTTTATGTCTAGTTCGTCATTTATTTGTATTATTCTGCTTTGGGTAATTGGGCAATTACGTTTGTAAATAATTATGACTTGATTAATGTTTATGTTATTAGATTATACTATGGGGAAGAATAAAACCGTAACATATTTTTAATGTTTTAGTGTCTTTGTTAAATTTTTTGTTAAACGATGCTTAGAACTTTGATATTATTGTATTTAATGTTTGACTCGACCTAAGTCGAATCACCGACCCGAACATATAATCGGAAACATAGCTATAGAAAAAAAAAATTAAGTCCCGTCCCGTGATTGTTGATTTCCGACCCCCTGACCAAAATCCCAAACTTCGCCACTGCATATATCATGCCCTTTATTACAGTTTCACCTAATACCTCTTAAGTACTTAATGAACCTGCATATAAGTATAGAGACTTCAATACAGTACTTGATATGATACTTTCGTATAGGTGCTTACCTCCTTTGCTTCACTTCGTTTGTGTACAAGTGTACAACGATTCTGTACACATTTGTGATAACCACAATAGGTTATCATATTGTAGACCATTAATTTGTTTTATGCTATGCATAGTTCTTAAATTCATCAACATACTTCCTTTATTAATAACCATCTTGTTATTCATTATTAAGTTCCAGTATCTCATTACATAACTTTAATCATACGTCAAATCCCAAATCCCGACTTACACAATCATTTAGCATTCCTACATAAAGGCTTTTATACATCATGTTATAGAATATGCCACTAAGTTTACTTAAACGTTTAATGCGTCGAAACAAACCGTGGTCACATCCTTTAAAGCTATGAAAACAAAAATACAATCTAAATGGGCCGAACGACCTGTATAAACCTTGATAAGTTATAAGTATCAACACATACTAACATTCGCATAACTTCTTAAAACATATGTGTAAGATTAACTTACCTTTGCCCGTTAGGTTATTGTTAGTTTATCTTCAATCTTGATCCGTCGATTCCAAGCTTTAACATACCTAGTTTACTGAACTTCAATGTAAATACTTTAGAAGTACAACATTAGTATCCATTCATTCATTGCTCAACCCATACATTCATTCATCCACAAGATGAAACATAAGCAATATACATACTACTTATATTAACCTGTTTGTACAAAAATTGTATAGCATCATGCTTGGATAGTTTCAACACTTCGAACACGCTTCAATAGGTATAATAAACCATTCAAAACTAATATTTCAAGCTTAACCCAAAGGTATACAAACATTCTTCAATATTTAATATTTTATAAAACTTATTTGTGCAGCCTGGTCCTTTTCTGCGTAGCTGTGTTCACCAACCCGTTTGACCCACTTAAGTACTTAACGACTCATTAAAGTTTCCAGCCCAAAAAGAATCACTTTAATCGGATCAATGGTTGATTGTATATGATATTTTTAAAGACAGCCAAAATTCTGGACAGAACTGAAAAAATTCAGCATCAAGCTAAAACGACCAACTTGATTTTTAGCCTCTTTAATCCAATCCAAGACCACTTTTAAACACCCAATTATCATTGGTATAATAATCAAACAACTGATCAGTTAGAAAACTAAAAAGACTAGTCCGTTTAATTTCAGGTTGCTGTTTATTCCAGGGTCCGCCCGACCATCCGTGAAATTCATCTTGCTGCAATACAATCAATGCACACATCCTCCTTTTGTCAAAGTGAAGTAAACTAATCTCATAAATTTGTATGACACAAAAGATAATAATAATAACAGTTATTGGATTTTATTACTCCCAACTATATGGTATTGGCCGCTGCCACTCCCAACTATCTCTTTGACTCCTGCCACTCCCAACTTAACACTTTGTTTGTTGTGTCACTCCGCAGGTACTTGCCATGTCAGATCCACGTTAGTTCCACATCAGATCCGAAATGACACAACAAACAAGGTGTTAAGTTGAGAGTGGCGGGAGTCAAAGTGATAGTTGGGAGCGGCAGCGGCCAATACCATATAGTTAAGAGTAATAAAATCCAATAATCCTAATAATATTATTAATCATCAATTTCAAATTTACATCTTCCACTCTTTAGGAGTAAACTAGTACATACGTATCCTAAATTATAAATTATACATTATAATACATATTTATTACAATAAAGCAGCAATGCCACTGGTTTTTCATCAACTACTTAACCTTAATTATCATTTCTAATAATTAAGCCATTAAGAGGACGAAATATTAGTAATAAGAGACAATGCAATGCTTGTTAACTCTGCAACATTCACTATATAGCCTCTAATGGTCTCCTTCATCTTCCCATCATTTTCTTCAAATCCATCCATACATGTATCTTCATCTGTCAACGCTGCACTCACCCAAGTCTTCACATTCTCCATATTCTCCTCAAAATCTGAACCCTCCATTTCCTTCATTGCCACCATTGATTTCTTCAACTCATCCACCGAATCACTCATGTTTTCCAAACAATCCGCCACTGCCTGCCCGTCCCTCGTACTCAAGTCCCGCCCTTTCGACAGTCCACGTACAAGTTTCGACGTTGTTTTCGCACTTTTCAAGCTCACGGTTAGAGCCGCATTGGCTAGTGCCATAGGGTTTTTTTGAATATTCGCGGCGTAAGGGGAAAGCGTTTTGTAGCACAAGTTCGAATACTTTGTGGTTTTACACGAGTCCTTGATGAACTCTTTGTACGTGTCTGAATCGGTTTCGGTTAATCGTGACCTTGCAGAAATCATGATGAAATTGTGTGAAAGAAATAATGAGAGGATGGCTAAAAGGGGTAGCATGTAACAAGTGAAAGGTTGCATTTTTCCTAAGGTACCTTGTAGCTAGACAATGTGTGTGATTTATCATGTATGTACCTAGGTCTTTATATGAAAAAAAAATATACATTAAAATTAGTATAAAGTTAAAAGGGTACTACTGTCCTACACGTGAACTAGTTGTCAAAGATCATTGGTAGAGATGACATGATGAGATAATAAACTACGTGATCATGTGATTCCTGTTCCTTTCATCTGTCATTCTGTGTTTCGTCAATCTCTTACAACAACATTAAATTTTATTTGATTTTTGTCCGATAACTAAAACCAACAAATTAAACCTGTAAAACTTTATTTTACCCTTTGATGTAGAGTATCATTTTAAAAAAGACTTTAACTAATAATGTATGTACCATTGTACCAATAACAAGGCCATTGAGTTGTATGGATGCCAGGTCATATTTCCAATGATACATGAATTTTTATATATATATTCTTGGCTAAAGCCCACCCAATAAATACATATGAACATGCTAGTTTTTCATCCTATATTGTAGACCAAGCATGCAACGTGACACCCTTGCATTCACATCTTCAACTTTTGTATTATAACTTTTAATTTCTTCCTTATCCACTAATATATGTTGGCAAAAGTTGCACAATTTGCATTTTCTTGGACCTACCAGCCTGCTGATCTTTTACAAAAGAAAGAGGTCGCTATTTCGCATTTGATTATGTTTCGTTCCCATGAATTAATAAAGATATATATAGTTAATCATCGAAAAATCTAAGCAATAATATAGAATGATTAAATAGTTATTATGAAGAATGTCCACATTGCTTTCTAATTTTGTTAAAGTATGGGATAATGGTTTAATTACTCCCAACTATCGCCTGTTGGCGGATAATACTCCTAACTATCACTTTGGCCATTAGCACTCCAAACTTTCAACTTGTTGGATTTTATCACTCCCAAACTAACTGAGGTCTAACCACGTTAGTTTTCGTGGCCAAAATGTAAAAACCAAAACTTTGGCCATTTTTGAAACATTTTATTATTATTATTAAAAATAACTTATTACTTATTATTATTAAAAACTATTATTATAATAATAATGTATTAAAAAAGTATTATCTTTTAAAAATTTTATAAATCCCAACCCCCCCTTTCCTGTTGACAGACCACCCCCCCTCTTTGTCTCTCTAAACCACCACCACCACCTCCGCCTCCACCTTCCACCACCTTCAACTTCATCTTCCCCAAATCAAAACCCTAAATCAAAACCCATTTATCCATATCCATATCAGACGAGAGTTTAGAGAGATAGAGAGAGAGTTCAGAGAGAGAGAGTTCAGAGAGAGAGAGAGAGAGGGAGGAGCTCCGGCCACCCACCCACCCTAAACCCCTGTTTCTAGCAGAGATTCAAGACGAGATTCAAGACCTGTTTCTAGAGAAATCGGTGGAGCTGAGACCTAATCGGAACCCTAAACCCCTAATTGGAACCCTAAACCCCGGTGGAGCAGATGGTGGAGCTGAGACGATGGAGAAGACGGTGGAGCAGGGGTTGAAGACGGTGGAGCAGAGGTTGAAGACGCCGGAATCAATTATGTCACCCTCTCTCTCTCTCTAACTCGCGTCTCTCTCTCTCTCCTATTCTAAGATATTATTGGTTGAAGGGGGTGGGTGTGAGTGTTGTGTTGTCGTCGGAGCCGCCGTAGAAGGGTGGTGGTGGGCCGAGGCTGATGGCATATGGTGATGGCGGTGGCTGGCGGTGGTGGTGGGTCTGTCACAACAGAAGAGAAGGAAGGGGGGGTGATGGTGGTGGTGGTGGAGGGTGAAGGGTGGTGGTGGTGACTGCTGAAGGTTGTGGAGATGGGTGGTGTGCAGAAGAAGGGGGGGGGGGGGTTGGGATTTATAATAATAATATAAAATTTTCAGAAAAGTCCTTTAAGTTTCGTTTTTTTATATTTTGGCCACGTAAACTTTCCCTTAAGTTTAGGTTTTTACATTTTGGCCACAAACACTAACTGGGTTAGACCTCAGTTAGTTTGGAAGTGATAAAATCCAACAAGTTGAAAGTTTGGAGTGCTAATGGCCAAAATGATAGTTGGGAGTATTATCCGCCAATAGGCGATAGTTTGGAGTTATTAAATCCATGGAATGTCTTCACTTACAAGTTACAACACAACACAACTCAAATTTTAAATGCAAAATGATAAATTTGTTTCTTTTTTTTTAAATATACTTTTTATACAAAAATCAACAAGGATACAAAACATTTTTAAGGGTACTCACAACAAGTCACAAATCGTAAGAGCTAAAATCTTTTAAAAACACAATCAATCAGATATTACATCATAACAAACATTTCTTTAAATGACACACATTTCCTTTTCAAAGGTAAATGCTAAAAAAGCTAAAAAATGTTTCGACATCATTACCAAATGTACGTTTATTTTAAACAATTAGCCTACATTAGGTAAAAAATTTATATTTTAAAGTTTGAAAACTCAAACATTACATAAATTAATAACATCACAAGAACTAGAGACTCGACACCCACAAACAAGCTCGGACAACTACGTAAGCCTAAACACCGCGTAAACCTAGACACCGGAGATGTTGTAACTTATAACATGTAATGTGAACTGATGTTGCTTCAGCCTCTGTGAAATAAGTAATACCTTTATCAAAGATTCCTGACAACAGAGATGTGCTTTGGGTGGTGATAGGCACATGCGAATGGGACTACATGGTCAGGATGAGCATTCACACAAGTACAATATATCGTTGAAAATTTAAAATTAATAAGGGGGATGGGGCACTCCTTGGGTAGCTTTATCGTGATATAAAAGCTTAAACTGAAAGTTCTTTTATTGAAGATTAAAGAATCAAAGATTACAACTCAAAACTGATCTCTTAAAGATCTCTCACAAATACAGAACTCTCTTTACCATCAATAGACTGACCTTAGCTATGAATAACATGAACAGATACAAGATATATCTGATCAAGAACAATAACTAGAACTCAAACCCTAATCTATTTAGACGAAAGAGAATACAGAGAGAAAAACTAAACGATTGAAAAACTAAACTCGTAAAGTGTGAGAATAACAATCTATTTATAGGGCTGAGTTTTGTGTTTCTTCAAAGAGATCAACGGCTGAAATAAAACAGATCTAACGGCTCACAGTCAATTGTGTTTCTTCACTTGGATCGCCAGATCATCAAATATAATAACGAATTGGGCTGTGATCTCATAAACTGATACTGGGCTTGGACTGCTGGACTTGGGCTTCTATTCTGGACTTGAGCTTCTACTCTGGGCTATCAACTAGCTGGAACAAGCTTCCAAGACAGCAACAAGCCCACTAGATCAACTCCTGAAACAAACCACTTATGCAAAATATTAAACTACCAAATTAATACAAAATGTGACCCAATGTGACCCATTTATAGAATTGGATATAATTTTAACACCCCCCCACAATTCTATAACCCAAATGGGTCAACTAAACAAAGTTTTCTACAAAGATAATCATGAGCAGTAGCCAGTAAACCTTTAGTAAAGACATCAGCTACTTGTTCTTTAGTATCTATAGACACAGTTTTAACAACACCTTTGAGAATTTGATCTCTTAAAAAATAAAGGTCTAATTCGAAATGTTTTGTTTTGTCATAAAAAACAGGATTTGCTGCAATGGATATTGCAGCATTGTTATCACAATGAACACTAACAGGAATATCAACAATAATACTAAGTTCTTCTAAAATATTTTTAATCCACATTATCTCACAAGTAACAGCACACATTGCTCGATACTCAGCTTCTGCTGATGAACGAGACACTGTGGACTGTTTCTTACTTTTCCATGACACAAGATTATCTCCTAAAAATACACAAAAACCTGTGACTGACTTTCTGGTATTTACACACTTAGCCCAGTCTGAATCTGAAAAAGCACTAAGTTCAAACTGCTCACCTTTTTTGAACTTAATTCCTTTTCCTGGGGCAAGTTTTAAATACCTTAAACAGTTTAAAAGCAATTTTTAAATGCCCTTTTAAAGGATTATGCATATGTTGACTTAGAAAATGAACTGTGTAAGAAATGTCAGGCCTGGTATGAGATAAGTAAATTAATTTACCTATTAATTGTTGATATCCTGTTATATTTTCAATAGGTATAGAATCTTTATTTATTACAGAAGTAATAACATGATTTTGTTCAATTGGTACATTAACAGGTTTGCATGCTAATAATCCATACTCAGACAACAAATCTGTACAGTATTTTCCTTTGAGACAAGATAAGGCCATCATTTTCCTTAATAACCTCTATTCCAAGAAAATATTGTAATTTACCCAAATCTTTAATTAAAAATTGGACTTAAGAGCTTTTTTAAGATTTTCAATTTCAACAAGAGAATTTCCAGTAACAACAATGTCATCCACATATACCAGTAAGATAACACAAAGAGAATTAGAATACTTAAAAAACATTGAATGATCACATTTGCTTCTTTGGAAGCCAAATTCAAGTAGAACATTCACAAGTTTTTCATTCCACATTCTAGGTGCTTGTTTTAAACCATAAAGAGATTTTTTAAGTTTACACACCTTTTCATCATTTTTATTACTGAATCCCTCAGGAAGTTTCATATAGACTTCTTCATTAAGTTCACCATACAAAAAAGCATTATTTATATCTAATTGATATAAATCCCAGCCATTATGAACAGCTAATGAAATTATACACCTAACAGTTACAATTTTCACCACAGGTGCAAAAGTCTCATCAAAATCAATTCCTTCCTTTTGACTATAGCCCTTTGCTACTAACCTAGCCTTATATCTCTCTATCTCTCCATTAGATTTATACTTTATCTTATAAATCCATTTACACCCAACTATGTTCTTGTTTTTGGGAGTATCAACTATGGACCAAGTATCATTCCTATTTAAAGCTTCTAATTCATCATTCATAGCCTGAACCCATTCAGGATGACTAGAAGCTTCACTATAGGTTCTGGGCTCAAAACTTTTTGTTAAAGTTGAGGCAAAACATTTAGACTCAAAAGACAAATTGGACATATTGACAAATTTTTCAATTCCATACTTTACTTTGCCATTCATAACATACTCATTATACTTAGAAGGGAAAACAGTATTTCTAGTTGATCTTCTAACACTACTGGTACCAGCAGACTCAGAAGTATCACCCTCAGAATTTATAATAACATCATTTGTAGTATTCACATGACTGTCTGCCTTATCAGTATCACTATTTCTATTGCTTGACTGCTGAATTCCAGCCAAGTCATTAGCAACAGACTGTTTCTCTGATTGCAAGTTGTCATGTGTTCCTACATTAGTTACATTCTTACCTAGCCCCTTTCCATCATCATAGGGATCATTTACCTCAAAATTGTTTTGTGAGTCTGTGTTTTCAAATGAGTCAAAAAAATTTAAGCTATTTACAAGTTTTTCAGGATTTGAATCAAAAGATTCAAAAACTTTTTGTTCTTTAAAAGGAAAACAGTTTTCAAAAAATTTCACATCCCTTGAATAACCAACTGTTTTACTATCAAGACTAAAAACCTTGTAACCTTTTTTCTCATTTGAGTATCCTATTAGAACACATTTTTCAGCTCTACTATTAAACTTATCACTATCATTAAGTATGGTACAAAAACACAGACACCCAAACAACTTCAAGTGATCAAGAAAGGGTTCAAAGCCATAAAGTAACTCATAAGGTGTTTTCCCCCTAAGACTCCAGTAGGTGTCCTATTAATCAAATAAGCCGCAGTTAAAACACATTCAGTCCAAAACCTAATAGGAAGGTTACTTTGAAACAAGAGAGCTCTTGCAACATTTAAAAGATGCCTATGTTTCCTCTCAACAATACCATTTTGTTGAGGGGTATAGGCACAAGTGGTCTGATGAACTATTCCCTTTTCTTTACAAAACCTTGACATTTGATTATTTACAAATTCAAGACCATTATCACTTCTGAAACACTTAATATGTTTGTTAAACTGAGTTTCAATTATGTTTACAAAATCTTTAATATTATCAAAAACATCAGTTTTATTTTTTAACAAACAAACCCAGACAGTTCGGGAATAATCATCAACAATAGTTAGGAAATTCTAAAAACCATCCCTGCTGACAACTCTATAAGGTCCCCATACATCAAGATGAACAAGTTCTCCAATGTGAGTAGACTTATGTTCACTTAATGGAAAAGGTTCCCTATGTTGTTTGGCCCTATGACAGACCTCACAGGGTTGATTTTTATCATGATCTCCTATGTTTAGTTTAGTTTTAAGGACTTTAAACAGCTTGTTCAGAAGGGTGACCTAATCTTGCATGCCAGATATCATATAATTCACTAGTATTCAAACACACCTTAGTATTTAAACAAGTATTGCCACACAAGTACAGCCCCTCAAGCTGTTTACCAGTCACCAGAACTTTCTTGGTTAACCGGTCCTGTATATAACAAGTATCCTCATCAAAACCAACATATAGTTTATTATCCCTAGCAAGTTTGTGAACAGAAATGAGATTAACTTTGTATTCAGGGACCATTAATACATCTTTTAAGACCACACCATTTGCAAGATTAACATTACCAATTTTAGTAACTAAGGCTTTAGTACCATTAGGATGATTTACATGAATGTTTAATTCAGAAACTTCAATAAAATCAGTTAATTCAACATCATTTGAAACCATATGTTGACTGGCCCCTGAATCTACAATCCATCCTATTTTAATCTTATTCCCTACACAACTTGCAAACCCAAATATAGGTTTTCCACATACATTAGCACAGAAAAAAACCACCTGAAACATTGCAGTTCTGAGGACTCTCTTTAGTTTTCTCACTCAAAATATTTATCAGCTTTGTCAACTGTTCATTAGTTAAAACAGGATTAGAGTTAATAGTATCAGATTTAGTATTATTACTATTACCTCCTACCCTTTTTGACTGGTTCCCCCTTGACCTCATCCAAGGGGGATAGCCTATTAACTCAAAACATTTGTCAACAGTGTGACCATTCTTATTACAATGAGTACACTTTAGATTAGATTGGTTATTATTAGTTTTGTTACCAAATCTTTTATTAAATTCAACAAACTGATTGGTTTGACTTGCAAAACTAACAGTTTGAGTCTTCTTATTTGCACCACTAGAATTTCTATGTGATTCTTCCCTAGACACAATAGCATATGCTTCTTTCACAGTAGGTAAAGAATCCCTAGTTAGCAAATTTGTTCTAACAGATTGATAACAACTATCCAATCCCATCAAAAATTGCATAAGTTTGATCATTTGACTAAAGCTATTAAAATCTTTTGAAGCATCACATATACATGGAGGTAATTGGAGTATTTCATCCAATTGCTTTCACATAACATTTAACTTTTGATAGTATTCTGATACAGAAGTACCATCCTGAGAAAAATTATTTATCTTTTGATATAGATCAAATACCACAGAACCATCAATTTTATTATAAGTTTCTTTAAGGTCTTTCCACACATCACTAGCAAGTTTAGAGAATACTTGACCAAGATACAACTCTTCAGACATAGAATTCAAAATCCAGGTAAGCACAATAGAGTTACATCTATCCCATTGCCTAGCAAGAACAGGATCATCAACAGGTTTTAACACACTCACCATTAATAAAACCTAGTTTGTTTTTAACTTGTAAACCAAGAGTCATGGCATTAGACCATACACTGTAATTTTCAGTTCCCTTTAGTTTAATACTCACAATAGTTAAATTTGTGGAATCACTAGGATGAAGATAAAGTGGATCACCAGCATCAATCTTATTGACCAGGGTCACAGCAGGATCATTATGAGGTATCAAAGGATCCTGCCCCTGACCCTGACCTTGACCACTTCCTTCATTAACCATAACTACTCAATTAAACAGGAAACACAGCAGATCACACCAAGAAACAAACAAAGAACAGCAAGCAAAAACAGAAGCCACACAAAACAAACAATCAAGACCCTAAACAAATCAACCAAAAAGGCGAAGCTGCACAGGTGTTCCCGATCACTGGTTCATCACTCAAGGTGCCAGCGCAGGTCCTTGTACAGGAGCCTCCTAAGACCTAGACCAACCCTAAAGCTAGACAGGGTCTCAAGCCCTGAATCTGTAGACTCCTTAGGACAAACTCTAGACAACAAAGAATAATGAAACGATCTCACCAAATCAGCCAAGTTAGGGTTCTCCACCAACTCGTAACTCTCAACCTTCACTTAGGGTTAAGAGTCAGAGAGCAACAAGAAAATATGCAATCCAATCCACACAAGATCTTGAGAGTAGATCTTGATCCTTCACACTTCCAGTAATAACAGGTACTCGAGATCTGAACCACCAGACCTTCTACAGATACACAGACGTCTCCAATAGCAGAAGATATTCTCAATCCTCTTAGCCCTCAGAAACCCTAGATTACAGCGGAAGACGATCAAGAACGAATCAAAGCCTAAGGCTCTGATACCATGTTACAAACATGATATAAAAGCTTAAACTGAAAGTTCTTTTATTGAAGATTAAAGAATCAAAGATTACAACTCAAAACTGATCTCTTAAAGATCTCTCACAAATACAGAACTCTCTTTACCATCAATAGACTTACCTTAGCTATGAATAACATGAACAGATACAAGATATATCTGATCAAGAACAATAACTAGAACTCAAACCCTAATCTATTTAGACGAAAGAGAATACAGAGAGAAAAACAAAACGATTGAAAAACTAAACTCGTAAAGTGTGAGAATAACAATCTATTTATAGGGCTGAGCTTTGTGTTTCTTCAAAGAGATCAACGGCTGAAATAAAACAGATCTAACGCTCACAGTCAATTGTGTTTCTTCACTTGGATCGCCAGATCATCAATTATAATAACGAATTGGGCTGTGATCTCATAAACTGATACTGGGCTTGGACTGCTGGACTTGGGCTTCTATTCTGGACTTGAGCTTCTACTCTGGGCTATCAACTAGCTGGAACAAGCTTCCAAGACAGCAACAAGCCCACTAGATCAACTCCTGAAAACAAACCACTTATGCAAAATATTAAACTACCAAATTAATACAAAATGTGACCCAATGTGACCCATTTATAGAATTGGATATAATTTTTAACAGCATTTATAAGTATATTTGCTGTGGTTGTTTTAGCGCATAACATATCCACTAAATTTTGTTATTTTAGGCTTTATGTAACAGGAAGAACCCATCCTACATGTTGGAAAATCAAGACTATTACAATAATTTTACCCATCTGTTTATACTAAACAAAACCTGAGCCTACTATGACTCAAACATCAATTAAATAATTATTAAACCTAACTTAAATAAACTTAAATAAAGTGGTAAATACTAATTAGACTCTAGGGTAGGGTTAGGATACTTTGAGAACTCGACGAGTTGTGAGAACTCGTAGGAACTCGACGTAAAATGCGAAAAAAAAATTTCTTTTTTTTACACTCGTGTGTAAAACACGTAAACCCCGCTGTAAAATTTTTTTTTAAAAAAAATACATTAATTTACGCCAAAATACACCGGGTGTAAGGGGATTTTTATTCTCGTGTAAGTATATTAATATTTTATTCATTATTTTATTGTTGATTAATTGTGGACCACATATTCATTTTTGATTAAAAAAAGTATGTGGTTATAAAGTGAGTTCCTATGGTTCTCACAAGTCACCTTGGTTCTCAAAATATCCGGATCCTTAGACTCTAACAACTAAATAATAATATATAAACCAAATTAACTTTTATCTTCAACTCTTTTGAATTATCTTGAATCCACTTCAACTCCAAATAGGATTAAATCTTCAATCTCTTCTTAGAGGGTGTTTGGGATTGCGTTTTGAATCTGAATTTTAGATTATTGCGTTTGTTTTGAAAACGCAGATAATCAGTTTTTAGTGTTTGGATTGCGTTTTGAAAAATGCAGATAATAGTTTTTTAGACTACCAAAACGCATAATCTGTTTTGAATAATCAATCCCAAACACCCCCTTAATCCTAATTTGGACCCCTTTATTCACATCCACACAGTTACTTTCAATTTTTTCTTAGACAATCTCGACCTTACCCGAACCCCCAAACCTCTACTCGGTCACACTCCAAGATCTTCATGATTTGACCTCTCATTGCACTTGAAGTTAAACGAATTCAACCCTTCTTTGATCGTAGTTTTACCACATTGTCATACTTCTTGATATGCCCTCGCTAATATTAACCACCAACAAAGACAACCAACTGGTTGGTCAATCTAATGGTCGCTAAACGAATTCCCAAAGCCCCTTCCTCTTTCGTTTCTTTCCCGACACACCCATTGATTTTTTTTCAGGTAAAAACATAACTCCTCCCTATAATTTTTCTACTTAGCGAGAAAGATTAGCGAGAAAAATAAAATACAATCAAACTAGGTTGAATATCTTGTTTTATACTTAATCAGTTGTTGCCTTTCGTTACCGTTTCGGCTCGTTTACAACCCTGAAACACTTCTCGTTACAGCTGTCAAACGCTACTGGAACCATGCCACCCCCATTGACATTTCTTTACGACAACAGCTGACACATACCACAAAACTATTGTTTTTTTTCCCTTATGAACATCATAAAAGAATGTAACCTTGATTAGATTTTTACACGAAAAGACATCCCAGATCTATCTGCACCCGCTATATCGACCCCTAACGTGATGATCCACCACTATTCTGTCTTCTTTGTTTGTTAATCGAACCCCCTTTCAGCTCATGCTAATCTCATTTTTGTTACACCCAAATACGTTGGTTGTTACCTGCTAGATAAAAAACACCTTATATTTTTATTCCCTCAAAATCGTTACATGCACCTCATGTTTCTTTTTCATTCCATTCCCTCTTTCACCTTTTATTAATACCACCACAACCCACCACGATTATCACCACCCACCACCGTCGTCACTGCCGCCACCCACCGCCATTATCCCGCACCTATCGTCGTCTTCCCCACCACTCACCGTTGCTGCCACCTACCACCGTCGTCGTCGCCGCCACCACCACCACTGCACCGATGCCCCCACTCATCACCAACACTTCCTCCGCCGCCACCACCACCACCAACCAACTGCCTCGGCCACCAACAGCACTCACCACTGATATTTTTACTTCGTCTTTTCTATTACCAAACAACTAGGAGTAATGATTTATTTCATTGCCACTTTACAACCAAACACGACATGGAGTTGTAATGATCAATTCCATTACTTTGTCCATTCCATTCCATCTCACTATTCCGTATCAAACATGCCCTAAGTGATATCCATTAATTTTCAAATACTTGATGTGGTTGGATGGTAAACAATAGTAAAAATGCAATATGTTAAATAATAAAAACTATGTGGTAATAAAACGTTAAAGTTACTTCCGATTTGAAAAAAAAAGTGTTTTAATAATTAACTTAACAAAACCTATAATTGTGTCATGTCAATGTTCATTTTTTAAAATACATATCTTGACATTGTAGATGTTAACACATTAATGATATTTTATGTTATTAGTGTAACACAACGATTTTTTCAACCATAAAATGCATATGTTTTTCCTAAATATAACTTTACATTTATCAATCATGTAATACACGAGTAGTTTTTATAAAAACCCATTAAACAGGTAATTACTTATTTTAATATCAGACAAATGAAAACAATATTTAAAAAAAAAATCATGTCTTTTAGGTGAATCGTATGTGTTTTTAGAAAAAAATAAAATAGGTAGAATTTACCCACTTTTAATAAAAAAATTCACTTGAAAGTTTGTTCGAGCAACGGGATTAAGCATTCAACTATCAAATAATAAAACCAATCAGCAATGGAATTATAACTTATCGTATCTTTATTAGTAATAGAATAAGTATTAACGAAGACAACAAAGCCGTTCTAGCTCAGTTGGTAGAGCGCGTGGCTTTTAACCACGTGGTCGTGGGTTCGAGTCCCACGGATGGCGAGGTTTTCACTTTTTGCTTGCTCGATAAATCAATTCAAATTGTATATTGCTCGTTTAATTATGGTTCCACTTAAGCAGTTAAGCTCCCCCAGGTATTATTTATTTATCTGGAATTTCAACTCCATCATTCAAGAAATCTCATTTAAATGCAATTTGTTAGCTTTTTTTTTTTTTTTTTTTTTTTTTTGAAAAGTGAACCGCTAACAGTCCTCAAAACAAGGACCGAAGCAAGCGATTACACCATATACAAAGGGAATATCTTCCGATCTTTCCAAACCAAACTATTAAACTTGGATCTAGACCTAAGCCAAAGAAAAGATAAGGACTTAACTTTAGCGACTATTTCTACCACTTGAGCCTCTTTGCCTTGGGAAATCTTTTCGTTGCGGGCGTTCCACAATGCCCACATCGTGACCATTACTATACCTTGAATAATCTTTGAAGTCTTTTTGTTCCGATTACCCGATCCCAACTGTAGCAGATCCGAGACATCAAAAGCATATATCGGATCCAACTTACACCATGCACCGATCGCTAACCAAACTCCAAACGAGCAGCCACATCCTGTGAACAGATGAAGAGTGGATTCTGCTGAAAAGTCGCAGAGCACGCAAAGATTATTAGGCAGCTGCACTTGTGATCTCTTTTGTAACTCATCTTTAGTAGGGAGCCGGTTCAACTCAAGGCGCCAAACGAAAATCCTGACCTTCAATGGCACCTACGAAATCTTTCTAAGGACATGATGTTGAGTCTGATTGTGATCACTCAAAAGGGACTGTTTTAAAGTCTGCCACTTTGAAAGAACCATCGTTATTACCGTTCCAAATCCAACGATCTGGCGCTTCAAAAAACTGAGTACCAACAAGCCGCGACTTCAGCAACTCCATCTCATGCCATTCAGAATCAGAAAACAGATTACTTTTCCATCTGCAAGTCAAAACGGAGGAAGCAGCATCCCACGAATCCTTAACAGGAGCCAAAACCGAACGTCCATACCATTACCTATAACAGGGCTAAAGCTAGAAAACCACTTTATTAGACTTCACTTCCAGTTTGATTATATGAGATACCAGGGGTTTCCATCCACCAGACAAGGACCGGTTTAAAGGGAGAATTTCCCAGTTTTTTACGACTATAGTGGCATACTTCAATAACTCGAACGCCACAAGCATGAACCTTCCATAAGTTATCTTATATTTAAAAGAATGATTACACACTCTTTGTTCATGTGAGTCCATATTACGGTTTTAATAAATATTATTGGAACTACCCTATTGGTGTAAAGTTATGCACAACTGTAACATGTTTGATCTCTGGAAACCAATGGAGCCGAGTTTTTCTATTAACTATAGTTGGTTCTTTAGTCAGCCCAACACAATTGTTGGAAAAACCCGAGGTTTTTAACATAGAACATGAACCATTTGTGCACTTATTATAAAGAGTATTTTGGTCATCATAAAAAAAATAATTGTATACTTAACCTCATATGTCTGCAAAGCAATTCTCAACGATAAAAGTGATACTGTCTAGTAATATAATCAAGGTGTCAGGCATCTTACAGATTAAAAACAGGGCAAGACTGAATTAGCTTGAATGGTCCATATGTGTAAATTTGTTGTTGTAAACCTTATGAAAAGTATAGTTACTTGGTTCCATCTATTACCATATAACACTGTTTGATAACTTATATGATGTATCTAATAGTATTTACATTACTTGAAGAGTTTCTGGATATCAAAAGTGAAGATTCGGCCCAGCTACCAAACTTTAAAAACATGATGTGCAACATAGTGTACATATTCAGTCATCCTTGGTTCGATTTGTCGAGTCAGTCCGTGATGACTTTTACCTAAGATCTGTTGACTTGGCTTGCAAGGACTCTGAATGAAAAGCCAACACACGACATTTTTAAACTAAATCCAACAAATAAATGATGACTGGAAAAGAAAACTTGAATACCATATCAAACATATAAAAGTCACTAACTAGAATAAGTTCTTACAATGATAAGAAATGCATTGTTATATACTCTAGACGTAACATTTTCTTCAAGTTTGCTCTTTGAGTAACCTTAAAAAGGTTTTGATTTATAAAGGTTTGTTTAAAAGCTTTGATTTTGAAAAAAAAAATAGCCGTTGCCTTTTTTGGCCCGTTACCCAACGTTCCAATTCAAAAAAAAAAAAAAAAAGAGAAAATACGTGATTGGTCCGTCCCTCTCGTTATGGTAGAGACGGGGGAAGGTGGGACAAGTGGTAGGGGGCGGGTGTAGCTTGTGGTGAGACGGACCAAAAGTGCAGGAACAGGGGTTGCCCCGTCTGCATACCCATTAGTCTAAGTTAAAAAGGTATTAACCACTATTAATATATGAACATCCAATGTATATTAATTGCAATAGTTAGTGAGTGAACATTTAATTGTGGGTCAATCAGGTTGTGCCAAGTTACACAACTTTCTACTTATTTCCAAATTTGTTACATATATAAAGTCCTATTGCTTTTTTGAATTTTTGTGATAATATCTTTTAGCAGGTGGTCACAATGTAGGATTCGCGAGGCTTTGATATGTTTCCAAAAATGATGATGTAGGGTACCGAACTACCATTGGATCAAATCTAATATATCAACTAGCAAAATAAATAATCAATATATTGGGCCAAGCTCTTGCCCAAATAAGAAAGCCCACTAGGGTTTAAACCCAGCCCCCACTTTATAAATTGAGTTATAGAGGGGCAAACCGCACATCCAACTTAGAGTGGTCTTGACATCAGACCCCTCTCATTCTCCCTCTCTCTATCTCTCTCTCTAAATACTCTCTCTAGAGTTATTCTCTCTAATAATACTTT
>JAUTDX010004889.1:0-26216 GCA_030844895.1 Ambrosia x helenae | reverse complement strand
GGAACAGGCTCCAAGGAGCATCCCACGGCGGACACCAACCCACCGAGGCCATAGAATAGAAGGGAAATCAGTCATCTAATTAAACATCAGCAAGGTGCAGTCACAACTCTTGGACGCCTCTAACAAAGACCGCAACGCAAGTCTGGCAACAGAAAACATCGATTTCCCTGAGCCAAGAGTCGTCAAGAAAAGGGGACGGTCTCTAAACCCAATAAGTTTTGCGCTTACCACCAAGACATTGGCCATGAAACAGATACATGCTTCCAGCTCAAAACCTCAATAGAGAACGCACTGAAATCTGGAAAACTGGGGCACCTTCTGAATAATGTGCAGCACAAGCAAAATGAGCCCCCCCCCCCCCAAAAAAAAAAAGATCAAGAATGTTAGAATGATGATTCAAGCGGCAAGCGCATGCGCAACAAGCTCAAAACAGATCAAACCGCAGAGTGGAAGGGAGCAACAAGTTTGTTTCCCAGTAGTCAAAGGGGGACCCTCCTCTACTCGCGCACTCATTGTCACCGCTATCATTTGCCACTATAGAACAACGCGAGCTTTCATGGACACCGGAAGTAACCTAGACATCATGTATGAGCAATGTTTCATCTATTAGACGATGAAGACAAAGAGCGCTTGCGCCTATCAACTCACCATTCATGGGTTTCTCAAACGAAGTGGTGACTCCGCTGGGTGAGATTTCATTCGACCTTACCCTTGGAGATGGGACGCACTCCAGAACCAAAGAACTCACATTCTTGGTAATCCCCTCAAAATCTAAACATGACGTCATCTTAGGGCGCGACTCCATGGCGTCCTACAACATGGTCTCATCCACAGTACATGGTGCTATTGGCTTCTGTACACCAACAGGAGTAGCAATCGTTTGGGCAAAAGGGAATGCTCCATGACAGAAGATTCACACCGCCCAATTAAAGTCTAAGGTTTATAACAAACGGGTCAATAATCTCAAATGCAAATGATGTTAACAAGTTGGTTGTTTCAATAGGTTTAGGCATCAATAAACATCAACATCAAGAGATGGAGGAATTCTTTTCACTAGTAATTGGCACAAGAACAATTAATAAGAGTGAATTCAACACAAGATTAAAGCATTTGGGCGAACATAGCCCCATGTTCGTATTGTATGCATCTTCGCTAGCAAGCATATTTGCCTGCCTCTTTCTTACCTAAACTGGGCATTTTCAACCATTAGGTTGTTTTACTAAGATTTTCATGTTAAAGTTTCTAACTCGGTTTATCTAGTGTCAGTTATAAATCCGTTAACATGCAATAACATTTAGAACACTTATTAGCACATAGTTTCACATAACACGTGTTTGCAAATAATTAATTAATCAGATAACGTATGAAATGTACAAGTTGTTTATTGACTGAATTACAAGTTTTGTCCTTTATCTTTATACCTGATTACAAAGCATACCCTTTATGTTTAAAATTGACCGGTGTGTACTTTATGTTTCAAAATCTTGCATGGTTTGTCCTTTGACGCTAACCCAGTTAGATTTTAACACTAATACAAGGGAAATTCGTCCTTTTACTATTCTAGGGCGTATTTGTGTAATTGAGTTAAAGTTTTGAAATTTTTTTTTAAAAAACTAATATAAAACCTCCCCATCTCTATCTCTTTCTCTTTCTTCTTTCACGTTTCTTCTTTCCATCTTCTGTTTCTCCTTTCTTTTCTTCTCAATCTCTTTTTCTCTTTAATATATATTTTGTGTTGTGTGTGTGTATATATATTATCAGAGGTTACAGACTGCCCAAAACCCATCAACCAACCAACCACCATCGAACACTGACACCATCCACCATCACAAACACTGTCCACCCACCATCACGACACCATCCACGACCACCGTCGGTTCACCACCACCGTCAGAAATCGAGATTAAGGTTAGTGAATCAGGGGTTTGTTAATTTTTTATTTTTTTTCTTAATCTTTTTAATTTCTCTTTTGTTCTTTATTTTTGTTACTTGTTGTACAGGGGATCATTTGTTGATGATGGTGGTTTGTGTGGTGCGTGATAATGGGATTGATTAGGATGTGGTGTTATGGGCTGTGTAATGGGGTTGATGTGAAGTTTTTGGTGTGTGTTTATGGTTGATGATGGTGGTGGGTGTGGGTGGTGGGTGTGGGTGGGTGGTCAGGCTGTGATGGTGGTGGGTGGTGGTTATGGCTGATGAAGGTGGTGGTTATGGCTGATGAAGGTGGTGGGTGGTGGTTTTGGCTGATGAAGATGGTGGGCGGTGGTTATGGCTGATGATGGTGGTGGGTGGTTAGATGTTTTTTTTTGTTCAAAACTTTAAGGTAGTTACACAAATAGTCCTTAAAAGAGTAAAAAAGATTAATTTTACCCTCATGTTAGCGTTAAAATCTAACTGGATTAACGTCAAAGGACAAACCATGCAAGATTTTGAAACATAAAGTACATAACCAGTCAATTTTAAATGTAAAGGGCATGCTTTGTGATCCGGTATAAATATAAGTGTCTGTTTGGTATGGGGTAATGGAATGGACAAGGTAATGGAATGGATCATTACCATTCCATGTCTTGTTTGGTTGCCATGTGGGAATGAAACAAAACATTACTTTGTGTTTTTGGATAAACAGAAAAGGACAAAGGAATAAAATAAGTGGTCAGTGGCGATGGTGGGTGGTGCTATGTGGCGGTAGCGGCGGTGGTCGGTAGCGGTGGCGGCGGCGGTGGAGGCGACGATGGAAGGTGGAGGTGGATGGTCGTGATGGTGGGCGGTTGACGATGGTGAGTAGTGGCGGTGGTGGGCGGTGGTTGGTGGTGGTGGTGATGGTAGGTGGTGGGTGGTGGCGGTGGTGGGTGGGTGAAGGTAGTAGTTGGTGGCGACAACGGAGGTGGTGGGTGGTGGGGGCAGCGGTGGTGGGCGATGGTGGTGGGTGGTGGGCAACGGTTGTGGGTGGTGACGGTGCTGGTGGGTGGTGGCGATAGCGGTGGTGGGTGGTGGCGATAGCGGTGGTGGGTGGGTGAAGGTAGTGATTGGTGGCGACAACGGTGGTGGTGGGTGGTGACGGCGGTGGTGGTGGGTGGTGGTGGCGACGGCAGTGGTGGGCGACGGTGGTTGGTGGTGGGCGACGGTTATGGGTGGTGACGGTGGTGGTAGGTGGTGGCGGGTGGTGGCTATAGCAGTGGTGGGTGGTGACGATGGTGGTGGGTGGTGGTGGTGGGTTATGGTTTTGTTAGTAAAGGGTGAATGAGGGATGAAATGAAAAAAACATGGGGGATGGATGAAATAGTATTGAGGGAATGGAATGCCTTGTAGAATGAGTGATTCCATTCCTTTAACCAACCAAACACACTATTTTTCATTTACTCATAATGATCCATTCCATTCCTCCTTCCATTCCATCATACCAAACGCTACCTAAAGGACAAAATTTGTAGTTCAGTCTTGTTTATTATTTGGTTCACCAACGTACGAGATACAATACTCGTGTGCGTTACCAGATAACTCCCCAAGTTATCACATCATGACTGTTGTGTGCTTGACTAACTTAATTAATCCAATTAAGTTTGTATAAGGGGGGACGGGGCGCTACCAGAATTGGTCACGGGTACCTCACTACCAGCACGGTAACACTGCCGCCACCCATGCTGGTAGTGGTCCCGTGAGCCAAATTCTGGTTTAGTTAACGGGCTGGTACCCGTGATTTTTATCTTTCTCTCTCCTCTTTGTCTCTATCTCTCTCTAATTGATTGTTGGTAAATAATCAGTGAAGCATTGCATCCAAAAAAATGTTTTCAGTGAAGGAAATCAGTGAAATGACGTGGAAGTGTAGGATTGGTTAAAATCAGTGAAGTTGAAATAACTCACGGGTAGTGCCCCGTCTCCCCTAATAAACATTTTGCTAAGGTAGAATGTAAAAGTTTGTTAGGAAAGTTAAACTGAAATTATTGGGTGTCACAAAGGTTTATGGGAAACCTCAAGTGGTGAAGAGAGATTAACAAATTTTTAAAGAACTAAGCAACATAAGGACCCCGATCGATGTTACGTCCCTAAAAACTTGAATCAAGTAAAGCTCTAATTTATTTCTCATAATCAACATTATATTGCACGCACCTCCTTTGCCTCTCAAGTCCACATCAACTCAAAGATAATTAATGTGTTTAGAATCGGGCTTTAAAATCACGTGAAAATCATTCATTTTTATAAAGCTCATTAGATTCGTCCCTTTCTTTTATCTCTTCCTTCTTTTTATTTATTAAAAGTTTATTTTAAATGGGTGAATGATTGAAAAAAATCCTCATTGAGTTGCTTTTATGATCTTCGATGTAACAGACGTTAAAATTCCACATGAAGTTGCTTCTATCATTCTCGTAGGTCTAGTTCTTGGGTGAGGAACTAGTATAACTTTTTTTTTTCGTACATATTTTTTTATTTATCTTGTAAGAAACTCGATCCTGTAGAATAGTTTGAGTTGGATATACACAATGCATCAGGCATGGGCTTTTTTTTTTGGTCAAAATGCTAGGGGTCCGATCCTGATCCTTAGTTTTTTCTACGTACGTACACATTACTTACAACTGTCTACATTATATCTCGATGGTTTTTATTGGATATCACATTGGAACACATTGTTTTCTGTGAGTTATCTTTAACTTCTATTTTGATGACATATAAGGGGGAAGAGGCGCTTCAGCTACTAGCTTGTTCCCGATTATTGATATTGTGCCACGTCAAATATAAGCTAAAATAGCCCAGAGTAACTAAATTACTGGCAGCACTCTAGACTACTGGCCTGAACAATTAAATAATAAATAAAACATTTTTTTTTTGAAAATTCATCAAACATTTAAAATAAATAAAATCATACCATTAATTAATTTTTTTATTCTACAAAAAAATAACGAAATTATAGCAAAAATATTTAATTCCTTAACATTTGTCACACTTCAACATGTTTAAAAGTTTTGTTAGCTTCCTAGTAATAGTCGACTTGCGTCATTTCACTTGCCATGTCTTCCTTTAGGCTTGGATCTTCATCCTTGTTCCATTTAAATAAATTCTCAAACGTTTTACTTTCACTTTTTACAATGTTCCACTTACTCCCAAGCAATGAAGCAGTGCGATGTGGTTAACCACACACTCGTTACTCGTGAAACTCGACCATTACATCATCCCAAAACTCATCGATATTGTTTGACGTGTTTGCTTCCTTGACGTTTAGTCACGCAACCACCAACGCTAGAACCTCGTTGTTGGACCAGTCAACCATTGGATACATGATACCAAGAGTAATTATTTATAAAATTTGGAAGTAGATATGTGATGGATGGTAAAAAAAATGGTGGATGGTAAAATAATGTGGTGAATTTATATGAAAAAATGACCATTGGCCTCATTTGAAGGTTTTTTGACCGTTTGTAACGGTCAAAAAGTAAATGTTTGACTCGGTTACACCTAGCCGAAATTTAATAATATGGACCATAGCTGAGGAGGTGGTGGCAGTGTAGCCGTTCGGCTACAGTAGCCGAATCACCCTAACCGGTCAGTGTCCTGTCCCTCCTAATAGGTGAACTCTTGGTCAAACCCTGAGAAACCTAGTGTCATCACTATTATTGTAATCTATGGCTTCACTTGGTGTCGGGTGTAGTTTTTGGTGTCTGTATCTTTTCCAGCCCCTTGCTGACTCTTTATATATATATATATAGGGGAGAGTTAAAATAAAAACCCACTCAAATTGAAGAAACCCTGGAAACTCTGACTTCCCGAACTTTTTATCATCTGAAAAAATTAGGGTATGTAATATACATGTTTTTAAGAGTTTTGAGCCAAAAAAAAAGCATGAGCGAATATTTTAAAAAAAAAATAAGTTTTTTGTGTTACATATGTTACATGTCTGTTTTTGTGTAACATACGTACACAAAAAAAACTTATTTATTTTTTTTAAAATATCCACTCGTCGCTTTTTTGATTTTTTTTGGCTCAAAACTCTTAAAATCATGTATGTTACATACCCTAATTTTTTCAGATGATAAAAAGCTCGGGAAGTTAGAGTTTCCCGGGTTTCTTCGTTTTGGAGGGTTTCCAGTATCCCTTTCCCATATATATATATAGGTAGAGGATCCTGTAGGAAAATTGTTTTGTGTGAGAAGTGTAGGAAGGATTAAGAATTGACATGTAGCCATCATGTTTTTTATTTTGGAATGATGTTTTGGGTTGTTTTGGCTTGAAAAACACTTAACACAACAATATACAAAAAATTAAAACACAATCCAATGTATTATAGTCATTAAATTTAAATTAGAGATAAAACACCCTAGTAATTACTTAAAACACTCTGCTAAAGTGTTATTGACATAGTGTTTTAAGTTTTAAGCCTAAAATACATTGTTTTCGGTTACTAATCGTTATGTTTATTGTTTTTCTAAGCAAAACAATCCAAAACATCATGAATACGTCCAAAAAAATGATGCATACATCCAAAAAAATGATGCATACATATCAATTTTTAATCCTTCCTACACTTCTCACACAAACCAATTTTCCTACAGGAACCCTACCCTATATATATATATTATATATATATATATATATATATATATATATATATATATATATATAAAGCGTTTTTGCCGTAAAAAAAAAGTCACCTCTTGAGAAAAGAAAATTATCTAATTAAATGTTATGCGGTGATTAAAGAGATCTTATATGAATTGTGTTGATGAAATGCATCTTATTAATATTAAACAATATGTTTACTTTGATCTTGGCTAAAAAAATGTTATAAATGTTTCCTAACGAAACACCTCGTTTTATGTTTTAGACATAAAGATTGGTATAGATATATTAATCAAGTTTATCGATCTAAGTTAAAACACATATTTTAATTAAATTTTAAAGAGATTGATTTAGACAATTCCCAAAAGAAAAAAAAAGCAAGAAAAAAACAAAACGATGTATGATGAAAATGTTGCATCAATAGGATTTCAAAAGTATCGCATATAAGAATATCAACAAGATCATTCATATCTATTTGTGCTACGAGAAGATACCAACAAGATTTGGATGAAAATAAATGGATGATATAAATTGACTTTTTATTCGAACAACACACAAGCCGTAAAAGTGTAAGGCTCTTTTGCTCGTTTACAATAAGTAGTTTTAACTTCTTGGATATCAAATTACTAGATTATACCCCGGGAACGTCCCGGGGTTGAGAAATCTAATATGACATATTAATTTTACATATGAAATAGAATGATGCGCTTTACAGTTACATGCAGGAAAGCTTCGGGTAGCACCTAACCTAAAACAATTAAAAATATATCTCCAATGTTAACGCCTAACCTTAAACAGTGTATAACTCTAATATTAATATCTAACCTAAAACAATGTATAACTTCAATGCTAACGCATGTTGAAAATAGAATTCATATTTACTGATTTGAACATAATTAGTGACTTGCCTATACATGATTAATGATTTACCTGAACACTTTGTGTTTTTTTCCGGTATGAACGAAACCACATAAAAATAGTCGTTTTTTCTCCGTTTTTTATATAGCACTATGGTACTCGTTGGAAAGATAATAAAACGCTCGTTAATTTGGTATAATTTTTTTTCTTTAACAAATCTCGTATATAAAAGATATTAACGTTTAAAAATTATGGGAGGAAATATAAGGGAGAAAAATCCAATTTTATTTTTAAAATTATTTTTTTCCTAAATATATCAATGCCACATGGGATGACACATGGCACACTCAAAGAGGAGAATGTCTCTTTGAGTGCCATGTCATTAAAATGGCTTTCGTTTATTATATGTATAGATGTTTAAAATAATGTGGGCTGTTTAGAGGTATGTAGTTGTATAACCATAAAAAATAAAGAATCACAATGGCTGAAAAGGTAATAAAGAAATTAGCCTTTCTTTTTTTTTCTTCTATATCTAACTTCATCATTTTATAACTCAAAGAAGTTTTATATACTTTTTTATTTCAATATCATATTGCTATAATTTCTTTTTAATTCGATACATTGTGTGTATTTTATTTACATAATTGTAATCAATCTATGTGTTATATATACGTGTGTGTTATATCGTTGGTTAGACACAGTGTGTAATTTGCGCGTAATAATTTATATGCACTGCGTGATATTGTGCGTTATTATTTATGTACTTGCTTAATTTACGTATAAATTTTTTTTGAAAGGTTAATTTCTTTTATAATCCTGTCATCATTGGGACTTGAACCCAAGACCTCCCACAACCTAGGTGTTTTAAAGGCTTTGCCTTTGCCAATGGACCACCACCCATTGGTGCTTAATTTACGTATAAATATGGTGCGTATCAAGATTCACGCAAATAGCCCTCAACCCAAGACATGTGTTGCACTCTGAAAGCTTCACACTTTAAGGCTCAAAAACTAACCAAAACCAAATGGTACCCCGTAAAAAACTAACCAAAAATTTCAGCTTTGATTCCATTAAGGCTCAAAACCGACCCAACCCTTAAACAAACCTAATTTTTAATTGGGAAAATCACCAAAATAGCCCGTTGACCGAGTGATTTGCCAAAATAGCCCTCTCCCTCTCTTTGGAGAGACGGGTCACGGCTCCCAACGAGCCTGAACCGTCTCCGAAGAGCCTTTAGTTTTACAACCAATAATAAACCAACACGTGGCGTCTCTGATCTCGAGAACTGACAGCCGTCTCCCGAGACGTGTCAGAACCGCCGAGTCGTCTCCCGTGGGCCCTTGAGACGTCTCACTGTCGTCTCAAGCCGTCTTCGGCTAGCCTCTGAACCGCCTCTGAACCGTCTGAACCGTCTCACGAATGTATATAAATACCCCAATTCACTTTACAAAATTTGTACCCACCCCCCCCCCCCTCTATCATCTATACTAAACCTTCATCAAACCTTTCATCTTTCCAATCAATGACGTTTTTTACTTTCCCAACCGAAGCCTACCGGCTTACGAAAATATTGTCCGATTACTTGGATTGTTGTTACATCTGCGTACAGCTACTTGGATTGTTGTTGCATCTGCGCGTGGGTTAACCCGTGTAGAATGCCTCGATGATGTGGTGGTCTACACCATTCAAACAAAGTTCAAAGCAAGTAAATTTAGGAAGTAATATCCAATCAACCCTACGTCCGTCGTTGGAACTTGTCGGTGTCCCCTACTGCTAACTACGTTATGTGGTCGACGTGTGGAACGGATACGTCTCGGTGGACGACGTGTGCAACGAGTTTGTTTATTGTTGGTGTAATAGTATAGTTTTTGTAATATTTGTCGTGTTTTGATAATCAAGCTTGTTGTAATATTTGTAATATTACAAAAACATAAATAAACATAAGATTCATTGGATTAATAAAAAACATAAACATAAGATTAATTGGATTACAAAAGTTATATAAGCTACGCGTTAAGACGGTCCCTCATCATTTGCCAAGCAGACACATGTTTGAATTCTTTGTGCTCCTTGGATTGATACTGTTTTTTTGTATATCTGATGGCCGCGTCTTCGGGCATGTCTGAGGGTACCACTTCAAGTGTCCGATTGTGGTACCCGTTGAAGATCTGACACTTCGTGTTCAAGTCGGTCAACTTACGGCTAAGAGACTCGATGGTTCGGTCTGAGCCTCCAACCAACCGATTGTATTCATGCAAGATACGGTACCACTTGTTTGTTTGGTGTGGGCTTTCTTCGACATGTTTCCACGCTGAAACTAGTGCAATTTCTTGTTCCTCAGTCCATCGTTGGGGTGCCATTTTCCTTTGAATGAATGAGACGGTGGTGGTAGTGATAGTGTTAGTGGTAGTGGAGAATCGGACGGGGAATGGGACGGAGTTTAGAACGGAGAATGGTATATATAGGGTTGAGGTGGATAACTGAACCGTCGGACAAGTCATCGGGACTCACCGGAGACGAAGAGACCCAAGACGTCTCGGGAGACGGCTGGGGAAATGTGACCCGTCTCGAGAGACGGTTGACAGTCATCGGGATCAGAGACGCCACATGTTGGTTTATTATTGGTTGTAAAACTAAAGGCTTTCCGGAGACGGTTCAGGCTCGTTGGGAGCCGTGACCCGTCTCTCCAAAGAGATTGGAGAGGGCCATTTGGCAAATCACTCGGTCAACTGGCTATTTTGGTGATTTTCCCTTTTTAATTTCATCACTGTACTAAAAAGAAGCGATGTTGACTTTTATTTCTCTCTACTCCTATAAATAGCCAAGCATGAAACCACCTTTCGTATGCTTCAAACACACAAACATAAAAACATATCTCCCATTCCATTCAAAAGCTTCTTTAAAATTTCTTTCAAATTTTCTTCTTTCAAGTTTCAACAATGGTGGCCATATCCAAACCTCCTGTTGACCTCTTCTTTCTCAAACAAATCAACAACCTCCACCCAATGAAACTTCCGGCCATTCCGATTATCGACATGTCGAAATCCGAGTCCAAACATCTCCTAGTTAAAGCCTGCCAAGATTTTGGATTCTTTAAGGTTGTTAATCATGGAGTTCCATTAAACTTCATCAATAAGTTAGAATCAGAGGCCATGAAATTCTTCTCTTCACCTCTTGCATTCAAACAAAAAGCAGGGCCACCTGACCCATTCGGGTATGGAAACAAACATCTGGGACAAAATGGCGATTTCGGGTGGGTTGAGTATCTTCTTCTTAATCTGAAACTTGAACCTGATCGCAAGAATCCTAGAATCTATGTTTGTGAAGAAAATCAAGAAGAATTCGAGTAAGAATCCCTGAAATTTTGATATCTTTCAACGGACGGCTTAAGGGGAGTGAAATAAAGTAGTGGTTTTGCTGTCGTTGCTTTAGGGCACAAAATTTTAAAGCAACGACTAGTCGACTATGCATTAAAAACGCTAGGGAATATTTAATTTTTTACAACATTTGAGAGGATAGATGAAATTCACTCGTTTTTTTTTATGTTTTCTTTAAAAAAAATCTAAAAGAAAAAAAAAACGAAAGATTTTCATATATCCTCTCAAAGGTTGTAAAAAAATAAATATTTCTAGTGTTTTTAATGCATAATGATTTGGAAAAATGTAAATTTTAAGGCTCAACATAAGAGATATATGAAATCGTCCTATATAAAATATAGGTAGATAATTTAGGCTTTGATTGTTGGCTGTGGAGTTTGTGGTCTAAAATCATAGGTAAAATCATAAGAATAATAACTTAAAGCAACATTATTATTACAATATGACGAAATCTGGTTTTGTTCCTTCAAAAAGATTGAGCCGGCCTTTTTTTTTTTTTTTTTTGTACATTCTGAATTCTGAAATTTAAACGTGTCTAACGTGTTAGTGCAGATGTGCTGTGAATGACTACGTGACAGCAGTGAAAAAAATGACATGTGAGATTCTTGAACTACTAGCAGATGAACTGAAATTGCAATCAAAAGATGCATTAAGTAAAATGTTATTAGACGAACAAAGCGACTCGGTCTTCAGGATGAATTACTATCCACAATGCCCAGAGCTTCAAGAACACGAAACGAAAGGGAATAAGCTGATCGGATTTGGAGAACACACCGACCCGCAAATCATATCCGTTTTGAGATCTAATAACACTTCTGGTCTCGAAATTTTACTGAAAAATGGGAGTTGGATGCCGGTTCCTCCTGATCCGAACACGTTCTTCATCAATGTGGGTGATTCGTTACAGGTACATATTATAAAAAAAAAACGTACAAGTCATAAAAGCTACGGTAGTGGTACCGGGTACATCACAATCTTGGTTTATGTTTTGTGACTAAAAGAAATATTCATGATGATTGCCAATCAATCTAGTTTGGCATATAATTTTTAGGTCATGGTCAGTCGTAGTCCAAGTACAATGCCCCACTTTTCAACTTCTAAAACGTCACATTCAAATCTTCAATTTCTATCACAATGTATACTAGTAACTTTCGACGCGTTTAAAATATCTTTATTTTTGGAATTTGGGACCTATTTGAATCACTTAATATCGACTTGCTTTAATTTAGACTTTTTTTTTAAGTCCAACTAACACTTCTGTCCGACTACCAGGGGGATCCCCACACTATGGACAGACCCCCACGACCACCCAGTGGAGGGCCCATATGTACGTCGAGCAGCTGGGCTTGCCCATGTAGTTTCCGAACCGGGGAAAATCCAACCCCGCACTCGTCCGAAGGCACGACGGTGAAGGATTTGGTAAAACCCGGGCGAGATCAGGATTCGAACTTGTGACCATAGGCCAGGAGTCATCCTTCATTTCTCATTATGTCCCTCGTGGGAATCGAACCCGAGACACCCAAGAGGGAGCCCGGTCCATTCACCAACTGAGCTACCCGTGAAGGACTTTAATTTAGACTTAAATCGAGATTCGAGTCTCAACAGCCTCAACTCGAGGATAAATTGAAGTTAAAGTTCGTTAATAAATGGTATTGAAGCTGAGTTTTATATATCGAGCTTTAGTAAGTGTACGTATTAAATAAAATTCTTAAATAAGTAAATAATAGAAACTACTGATAAGTTAAGCTCGAGCTATAGACATTAAGCTTAAAACTAGTCAACCTGAGACTCATACTCTTTCAAATTAAATGACTCGACTCTAAGTTAGATGACCTCGGGTTCGACTAACAAAATTGTGAAAGACATGCATGTTATGTTTTATAGGCTATCATATTCATAATGGTCCAATATGTCGTTCCTACGTGTTGCATGTCCCTATAGTCTATAGATATTGTATAATCTAAGATATCTTTTAGACACATAAGTTTGATACATCTTTTTCTATTCTACAATATTAATTGGGAAAATTACAAAAATAACCATTTGACCAAGATTTTTTGCAAAAATAAACATAGAATGCGTCTAAACAACAGGGACGGGACGCTCTTTGCGTCTACCAATCAGACGCTTACACGTGTAAAGCCTTAGACGCCTTAATTTTTAAGGTCTCTGCGTCTGATGTTTAGACGCGAGGCTTTTGATGCGTCTAAAGAATAGACTCTAAAATTGATGTGTCTACAAAGGTTACCTTGCGTCTACTCTTTAGACGCATCACAGCCTCGCGTCTAAACATCAGACGCAGAGACCTTAAAAATTAAGGCGTCTAAGACTTTACACGTGTAAGCGTCTGATTGGTAGACGCAAAGAGCGTCTCGCCCCTGTTGTTTAGACGCATTCTATGTTTATTTTTGCAAAAAATCTTGGTCAAATGGTTATTTTTGTAATTTTCCCATATTAATTTATTAAATCCTCATATTTTTTGTTTCTTTATATCATTTATTGTTGGATGCTAGTAAAACTATATGACAATGATGTAACGAAACCAGGTAATGACGAATGGAAGATTCAAGAGTGTGAAGCATAGAGTCGTGGCAAATAGCTTGAAAAGCAGGTTGTCAATGATTTATTTTGGAGGACCACCGTTGAGTGAGAAGATAGCACCATTGCCTTCACTTATGGAAAGTGATGAGGCCAGCTTGTACAAAGAGTTCACTTGGTTTGAATATAAAAAATCCGCATTCAATTCAAGGTTATCGGATAATCGACTCAGGTTTTTTGAAAATAACCATGTTGTCTCGAGTTGAAAGGACCAGCTTGAAGTTATCAATCAAATATCAACCAATACCATTTTACCCATGCTCGTATATGGCACACATGAAAATATGTTAATAATAGCTCACTAATATCCAAAAGGGTTTTAGGGAGCAAAGGGTTATGATTTTATTGTTTTGAACATAGTAGATTAAAAGAGAAATTTGTAAAAATAAGAATATGCAAGTTCTCTTTTCTTTCTTTCTTTCTTTCTTTCTTTCTTTCTTTCTTTCTTTCTTCTTTTTTTTTTTAACCTTCCACTTGCTATTTTGTAGAATTTCCCTCCATACTTGATGAGCTAATATAACAACCCTTTCGTTTTTCGATACAAGTTTTTTATATTATCATTTTTATATCTAATGTTTAATTAATATTAATATGCTTAAACTCTATATATATATATAGATTTGAAAGAGATACAATACAAGGTTATGATTGTGTGTTTAAACTTAAAACTTGAAAAGTTTACAATGTTTATATATCACTAAGACATAGTATCTTATCATAGTCTTTAGAACTGATGTATATATTTCAATTTTTATACCCTTATGTGGTGCTTCTCATGAGATCTTGTTTTTCTATACCTAACTAGATACTTGCCGTAGGCCGCGCGTTGCGGCGGCGACACGTCCTGTGATGCGTTAACCGTATGAAAATGTACAATGACTCAATTTTACACCATCGAATTAAAACAAATTATATTTGAGCCGAGTCGTTTGTTTCCGAACACAGTTAAGTCAGAAACGTAGGTAACTCAGATTTTTACTGGCGAATTAAAAGATTTATGTATAATCTAATTCATTTCCGAACAAAATTTACGTAAGAATCGTAGACCAACCGATATCATACATAAAACTAAGAATGAAAACGTTTTACATTTGGCCAGACTTGTTTCAGAAAAAAAACCAATGTCGAAACGTGTATTTATACTTGCGATAGGTCGTGCATTGCGACGGCAACGCCTAAGCTGTTTATCGGTGGCGGCACGCCATGTGACGTGTTAACTGTATGAAAATGTACAATAAGTTGATTTATACCATCGAATGAAAACATTTTATATTTCAGCCGACTCGCTTGTTTCCGAACATAGTTTACGTCAGAAACGTAGGTAACTCAAATATTTACTGTCAAAATAAAGCATTTTATATTTGAACCGACTCGTTTCCGAACAAAATTTACGTTAGAATAGTTTGTCAACCGATATTATACGTTTAAAATAAATAAAACGTTTTATATTTGACCAGACTCGTTTCAGAAGAGAAAAAACCTTATGTCGAAGAGTGAATTTATATCGTTTATAGAAAAGTTTGGTGATATAATGGGTTACACATAAAAAGTTTGAGGGGTAAAAAGAAGTTAAAAAGTAAAAGTGTCTTTTTTTGTCAAGTTAAAAAGTAAAGGGGTCAATTCTTTGAAGCTAGAAAGTTGATTTTGTCAAACATAAACTTAAAGGATGATGTTGCCCTTTTAGTAAAGTTGAACGGTGGTTTCTTAAACATGATCACCGACCATTGTTTTTAAGATATATATAAAATGTTTGCCCAGTTACTCTATCTATACCTTCAAATTAATAGAAGGCCAAAACTATGCTTGAGTTTACGAATTGATGTTACAAAGTTCGCTTTGTCAGTATAGCGGTTCATGTTACGAATTTTGCTTTTTCGGTATAAAGTATATATGGTATGCCTCCTTTTTCCCCCAAACTTTCTATGTTATCCGACATACCTCATGTAGGTGCCCACATGCGACATCGGGGAAGCTGAATGTAACGGGCTTAGTTGCAACAAAATGATGGGCGATGCTTCGTTCCAACATAATTTTTTTTTTATTGTTGGACAGTAAGGATGTTATAGCTTATATATTTTTTGAAATCAAAACATGATGTTAATGTAAAAGTATGGCTAATGTAACAAAGTACCCCCCAAGTGCATAATATAAAGCCTAGGCATGCAATGTGACTCTAACGCTCTAATTATCGATGATCTAACATTGAATTATGGCACATGGATATATCATTCGTTTTCTTTCTTTAGAACAACATTAGCACCAATCATGTGTAATATCCCGTAATCTCTTTCCAAATGGATGTTAATCACAATGGATTAAGACTTAAGATTTTAACAAACATATTCATGACGGGGGCACACACAAAAAAAAAGATAATAACAAATTCATTACATCTTGTAAAATATGTTAGACGTGTGTGTTTTTAACAAAACAAGATTAATAAATATTACAACTTTTATAATAATTGTTTGTACAACTAATGAAGATGCCTGCCTACTAAGATTAGGAAGAAGTTAAAGAAGAAGTTAAAGAAGAGAAAACTGATAAAAACTGTCAAGACTGGAGAGAGTTGTGGTCCATATGAATCGATAAACGAATGTAATGTTTTAAAGGACGTGTGTAGTCCTTGGCTGCATTGGGATGTTTGGCGATCGCCATAAAGAAGGGTTGTGATAGATGGGGCGGTTGTAGGCAATGACGTCATGGGAGAGGACACAGTCATCAATAATGCAGGCAACCGTTAGAGTTAAGGTGTTTTTAGTCTCATATTTTAAATACTTTAGCAAAGATGAGAAGTGAGTATTTTTTTTATTACCTTCAGTTATATTAAAAAAAACTAGGAACTAGATACCTAAATTCGAAGTGTGTGTGTGTGTGTGAGAGAGAGAGAGAGAAATAAGCCGTTAAATGATTAAACACTAGCTTCCATCTTCCGATTAAAAAAAACCCCAATTTATATTCAAAATTTTATTTAATTCCAGGTTCGATTAACAAAGCCCAACGTTTTCAAAGGTAAACAAATCCAGTTTCTTATCGTGGGTTCTCAACAAAATCCCACGAGCAATCTAGGCATTTTTAGCTTAACCAATAGGTTTAATTACACATTGTATTTGAAACGTCGAACCACACTAGCAAAGTAGCAGTCCACATCTATTGTGCGAGTTACATAAGTGCTCTCTAGTGGTCTCATCCATGGACGGGCCTACGCCTACTCTATTTTGTGTGATAAAATTAAAGATAGGTACCTGGTTGATGTATTGTGAAACACACCTTTTAATACGCTAGTATTGTATATATTTTAGTGTTTCATAGATGCATTTTATATACACTTTATATTATGTTAATTATACTATGAGTGCATTCATATTGGCTTTTAGGTGTTGTACAATTGCTAATCAAGATCAATCATAACCATGAGAGGCTAGACCTTTGTAACTTTTCCTTGTTGAATGGTTTTGCATTTTTTTTTAATTGAACTTTTTTTATTTACATTTTGAACTGGTATATCTTGACCGCTTTAGTTTACATTGATGAACGTTATGATCTATCTTTTAATGAATGTATTGGCAAATTTACTGTAACACCTGTATAGACACTAACCGAGTGTAAATGGCCTATTGCACTACTTTTATTATACCACGTATATATTACTAATAGACACCATAATAATTCATTTAAAAGATTGGAGTAACAAGTAGACGTGCACAAAAAAACCGGTTCGTGAACCTTAACCGGTGGAACCGAACCGTCATGAATCGGTATTTCCTGGACCAGTTTAGTTCGTATTCCAAACTGCAGGCCCCTAATTGATTCCCCATCTCCAAACTTAACCCCGACCCGAGCCGGTTTGTGGAAGAATCGATCCTGAACTGGTTTGTGGAAGAATCGGTCCTGAATCGGTTTATGAAAGAACCGGTCCTAAACCGGTTTGGATAAAAACCGGTATTTGTTATTAAAAAAACTAAAATTTTATATATTCAAAAAATATATAAAAAATTATAAAAAAAAGGTTTCCACACATACAAATATATAAATCCATACACCTTAAAAAGAAGAGTTAATAGCCAAAATCGTCCCTGAGGTTTGGTCACTTTTGCCACTTCAGTCTAAAACCCAAACCTTTTAAATCTTGGTCCGTAGGCTTTTCATTTTTTGCCACATTCGTCCCTGACACTAACCCAGTTAACTTATCTCGTTAACTCTGGGGGCATTTTTGACTTTTTAAACTTATCACAGCCAAACGCCCTTAATCTACTATTAAACTTATCACCAAACACTCTATGTACATCTCTATTCCTACAGCCAAACACCCTCCTTGTCTGCTCCTATACCCGTTCCCAAACACTCTCAATTTGGAATCCCCTATAAAAACCCTATCTCTTGTCTCCTTCTCTGCAGAAACCCCACAAGCACATACACACACTTGTGTGTGTTCTGATTGAGAGCCCAACCGGACAACCAGCACCAGCCGCCGCCGCCACTCTCTTCGGTGAACCTTCCTCTGCGGCGAACCATCCTTCCCTCCTCCTTAATTCTCCTTTATACCCGATTAAAACCAATCCTCCTCCACTTTCTGTTTCCGGCGAGTTCTCCGGCTACCACCCCCTCTTTCTTTCTCATCGTTGTGGGTTCTTTGAATTTTTTGAATTTGGGGGTTTTTCTGAATTTTTTTTTTCTGAAATGGGTTTGAGTGGTTGCTATGGTAGGAGTGTAGGAGGTGGCCATAACAGGGTGTGTGTGGTTTGTTTTATCGGAACCGGTCACCGGAAGCGGAGGAGGTGACCGGTGGTTTCTCTCTTATCTCTCTCTGTTTTCTCTCGCGTTCCTCTTACGATTTTGTGTAGTGTATGTGGTAAGTGTTGTGTAAGGGTGAAGGTTGGGTGAGGGTGAAGGGTGAAGGTTGGAGGCTATGGTGGTGGTGGTGGTGTGATGGGTGGCAGGTTTTAATATAGAAGAAGGTGGGGTGGTGGTGGTGTGATGGTTGCAGGTTTTAATGTAGAAGAAGGTGGGGTGGTGGTGGTGTGATGGTGGCAGGTTTTAATGTAGAAGAAGGTGGGGTGGTGGTGGTGGTGTGATGGTGGCAGGTTTTAATGTAGAAGAAGTTGGGGTGGTGGTGGTGGTGGTGTGATGGTGGCAGGTTTTAATGTAGAAGAAGGTGGGGGAGGTGGGTCCCATTTATTAAGTAAAAAATATTAAAAAAATTAAAAGGGTAGGCAAAAAGTCAGAAATACCCCCCAACTTAACGTCTAAAATTAACTGGGTTTAGTGTCAGGGACGAATGTGGCAAAAAATGAAAAGCCTACGGACCCAGATTTAAAAGGTTTGGGTTTTGGACTGAAGTGGCAAAAGTGCCCAAACCTCAGGGACGATTTTGGCTATTAACTCTAAAAAGAACGTAAGAATCAATAAAAGTTGGACTTTACGTAGAAAGAAACATAATTTGTGTTGCTTTTTTAAAAAAAAGTGCGTGTAAAAATTGGTTAATGAACCGAAACCTTACCAAAACCGGTCTCACACTGACGAAACTGAAATAAAATCAAACCGATCTCAATCCAAAACCGGTTCATGACGGAACCGGTAAAAGCCCAAACCGATTTGGTTCAGAAAAAACCGGTATTTGCACCTCTCGTAACAAGGAACCACCAATGTGTAACAAATTGGGCCTACAGACTAAAGGCTATAACCTATAAACACTAAAGGCTATAACCACCAATGTGTAACAAATTCGGCCCATTAACGGCTACAACCTATAAACCCTAAATTTTTTCAACGAAACAAATTTTCTGTTTCCAATTCCATTAATCCATCATCGTCCTCACGTCTCTCAACAGCAGGTATAAGCTCAACTCATACATATTATTATTGTATAATTTAGTTCAGTAATCATTCATTAAAAGTGTTTTTAACACTTTAAACCTAATTTACTTATTATCCAGCCTTTAATTAATTACAAAGAGAAAAGGAGTTTGTCAATGGAGAATCCTCCATCAAAGGAAGTTGAAATCACTCTCCTTGAAAGCAGAAGATGAATCTGCATCTTCAAATTCATCCACTGCAGAGTAAGTCCTGCTAATTTGAGTATTATCTGTGGGTTTTGGTTGAAGGTTTTGTAGATATACTGATTGATATGTTATATGTGTTTGTTGGCTACAGTTACAAATATAAAGTGACAGAAACTTAGGTGTTTTTTTAGTAATAGAAGTCAAATTGCTCATTTAGTAGTTTTATCTAAGTTGTTTTGGTTTTATAATGAGCGGCATTAGCGCATAATGTGTGGATCGCATGATGTGGTGATGAGACTGTCTGTTTGAGCTGCATAAGGCGCACAATGTGATGAGGTCGGATGCCACGCCTTATGCAGTTAAACTAATATTTGAATAAATTAGATCGTCTTAAGGTTTGAAAGATGGAATCGATCCTTGAGGCGTTTTCCGTTCGCCTCAAGAGGACGAGGCGGAATTTAAAAATAAAAATAAATATAAAAGTTATATATCTTATCAAAAATAAAGTAATTGACATAGAAAGTCTAAACATCAAAAAGACACATAACACCATGAGATGCACGTTTTCTTACCGTCTCGACCGTTTTTTTAAACCATGGGAGCATGGATTCCGTGGGTCAGGGTTTTTCCAAACCTGACTGAACAAAATTTGACCATCGATTGAGCAATGGGTTTCAGTATTTGAATAAGTTTGGCCATCTATTGAGCAATGGCTTTCAGTTTTTGAACAAGTTTGACCATAGATTGAGCAATGGCTTTCAGTACTAAAACAATTTAGACCGTCAATTGAACAAATCTGACTTGTATTCTAGTGTTTACAGTTTAAAAATTAGCAAGTTAACATGTTATCAATAATATTTTTTTGGGTATTTTTCTAATAATGAACGCCTTGCATAAGTGATGCGCACACTTCGCACATCGGCTTTGGGATCAAAACGCATTGGAGTGCCACTTGCTTTTAAAACCAAGTTAGTTGTCAATTTCACTCTTTATTACTCATTTGTGAAATGGTGTTGTGTGTTAAGGATGAGCGTTGACGAAAAGTATAGGATTGTGAGGAGTATTGGTGAAGAGTGCATTCAGGAAGAAGAACTCTTGAATCTTCTTACCAAGAAGCCCCAACCCATTTGCTATGATGGGTTTGAACCATCTGGCAGAATGCACATAGCACAGGTATGTTTGGTTGATCGTTTTGTTTTATATTGACCATATTTTTTTTTATTTAATTTGCTTTTTATGTTGAGCAGGGTGTTATGAAAACAATAAATGTCAATAAACTGACATCCGCTGGTTGCAAGGTCAAGATCTGGATAGCCGACTGGTTTGCTCAGCTGAACAACAAAATGGGTGGAGATTTAAATAAAATTCAAGTTGTTGGGCGTTACCTCATTGAGATCTGGAAAGCAACTGGGATGAATCTTGATGGAGGGCAAGTAGAGTTTCTATGGTCTTCTGAGGAAATTAATTCCCGAGCTCATGAATATTGGCCTATTGTTATGGACATCGCTAGAAGAAACAAGCTTCCTAGGATCCAGAGGTAAGAAGTTACGATTCTATTTACATTAGTGCAATATTTATGTTAACAATAAGCTTTAGTATTTTGGCATCATCAATGATTGTAGGTGTTGTCAAATTATGGGCCGAAATGATCAGGATGAGTTGACAGCTGCCCAGATTTTTTACCCGTGCATGCAATGTGCGGATATATTTTTTCTTAAGGTCTCTTTTTTCTTTCTTCCTTTTTTTTGTTTTCCATCAAGTGTGAATTTTTTACAGTTGTTTTATATTTCTTTTTACTTGTGCTCACTTCCTGTTGGGATGGGTTTGGCATGGGGATTAAGCCATGTGTAAAGCTTCTTCCATTTAGTTGAGATTTAACCTTTCCTTTTTAGTTATAGAAATCAAAACACCATGTGTGTCGAATGTAGAACATAGGCCTAATAAATGGAGGGAAAAAATATATACAAGAAAAGGGAGGTTCAGCATTTTTTTTACATGGTTAGTAGTAATAGTAATACCTTTTATGTTGATTTAATGGGGTTGCTACTCGCTTATGTTACTTTCATTGTTTTGTTTTGTCTGTGTTAACTTGTTGCTGAGCGTGTACATCAAAACATAAAGGAAATCCTGTTTCTTTAGATATTATGTATGTTGAATGAGATCATTGAGAAGCACCAAGTGGTAAACTCAATTAACTAAATTAGTAATGCTTATGAATAAAATAATGAAAATGATTAGATTGAGTAAGGTTGAAACTATTACATGTCTAACGGCATTAACCTTAAGCATGACTGTTAAACTGATTGCTAAAAATCTTCATGACCCATACATTGATAAGCCATCTGTTTACCCATGCTAGTAAATAACTCCAATTATCTTCATAATTGATCTGTAAGAAACATTGATTTTTTAAACATTGATTTTGTTTGTTGAAACAGGCTGACATCTGTCAATTGGGCATGGATCAAAGGAAAGTGAATGTACTTGCTAGGGAGTATTGTGATGATACCAAGAGGAAAAACAAGCCTATCATACTGTCACACCGTAAGTGCTAGAATTTTAACTTTTTTGTGCACACACACATATAATATTTGTTATTGTCTTTATCTTTTTTTTGTTTGCAGACATGCTTCCTGGTTTGTTGCAAGGGCAAGAGAAAATGTCAAAGTCTGATCCTAATTCTGCAATCTTTATGGAAGATGAGGAGGTATAGTTTTTGGCCCGCATGTTGCATTTTGGTTGGGTAATATTAATTTCAGTTACATGATGAATTTCACAGGCAGAGGTTAATTTGAAGATAAAAAAGGCATATTGTCCACCAAATGTCGTTGATGGGAACCCATGCCTTGAGTACTTAAAATACATTTGTATTCCCGTGGTTTTAACGAGTTCAAGGTTGAAAGAAAAGCTGAAAATGGAGGAGAAAAGTGAGTTTGGCATTTTATTATTGTTGTTTTAATTAATATTAATAATGTTCATACTTATTTACTTTGTATACACTTATATAATCAGGGTCTTTAAAAGTTTCGAGGAACTAGTTTCTGATTATGAAAAAGGGGATCTACATCCTGCTGATCTGAAACCTGCCTTATCAAAGGCCTTGAACAGGATTTTTGCAGGTTCGCTATTAGGATTTCACAAGTTTTTGTGCGTATTATTGTTCCATCTGCATAAATTCAAAATTTATCCATGTGAAATGCAGCCCGTTCGTGATCATTTCAAGAACGACGAGAATGCAAAGGCTTTACTCAAGAGGGTGAAGGTATGTACATTCTTATATTAAAATTTCATAACCTTAGCTTAGCTTAATGATGAATGCAAACTTGTGTCTTACTATTTTACTTACTTTTTTTTTTGTAGGGGTTTAAAGTCACAAAATGATCAAAACTGATTTTGCTCACAGTGTTGACATTTTTGGTAAATTGACACTTGGCCTATGTTTTTCTTATATCACATACATACTATATTGTGCAAATTGTTGGAAGTTGTCTAGCATCCTGGATGGAATTGTTTTGACTTTTGTTGCTCAAATTTTATTCATTATGGTATGCTTGAACTGTATTCCTTTCCGAGTTTTTTTTACGATGTTAGATTTTTTTACCTTTTTTCTACTTTGATCATTTTCGATCAACCAAAAACCCAGAGTAAATCTGGTTTTTTTCCTTTTCAAGAAGTGGTATTATCTGTTTACAGACGTAACAAAAGCTAACATATCGATCATGTCGTTTCTGAAAACACCCCCTTAAGTTTATATTTGATGGACCCAAAACTTGGTCTGGTTGCACCATCAGCCTGGGTGATGGACTCATTGCCGCCTGAACACAGTGGTATCTCTTGGCCTTTGGTTTACCTTTTATGTTTCTTCGGCTGGTTCAGTCTAGTAAGTGGTCCATACATGGCGTGGGTCAGACACATGCCTCTTTAGAGAATGTTCAGTTTGGTCTGGGTCTGAACGAGTGAACCGTGGTACCAAATTAGGTTCGGATCAAAACACGTTAATCTAAAAACTAATAGATTACTAAATTATAAAAATCATAGCAAAGGTTATATCCTCATTCATCAATCATCAGCGCCACATTCAGCAGTAGGCCTGTAAACGAACTGAACGAACACGAACACAGGCGTGTTCGTGTTTGTTCATTTAACTTTAACCGAACACGAACACGAACACGAACACGAACACATAATCGAACACATTTTGTGTTCGTGTTCGTTCATTAAGAAATTATCGTGTTCGTGTTCGTTTATGTTCGTTCATTTAAACCTAAACGAAAAGTCTATGAACATAAACGAACGCAAATGATCAATATAAACGAACACAAACGAAAACAAGTTAATAGTGATTCATGAACATAAATGAACGTTAAGGTTAGGGTGGAGAGCGGCTGTGAAGTGTGGGGCTGTGAAGTGTGGAGAGCGGCTGATAAGTGATATGTTTAGAATGTTAGGGTTAGGGTTAAGTTTTTAGAACATATGAATTAAGGTTACTTAACAAAAGGAAATAAATAATAAAAATAAAGTTAAGTTTAATTAAACGAACAAAAATAAACGAACATAAACGAACGTTCATGAACATAAATGAACGAACACAACGTGTATTCATGTTCGTTCGTTTAATTAAACGAACAAAAAAATTGTGTTCGTGTTCGTTCATTTATTTAAATAAACGAACATAAACGAACTTCCCGCCGAACAGTTCACGAACAGTTCATGAACGTTCGGTTCGTTTACAGGCCTATTCAGCAGCTTCAGAGAAAAGAATTTTAGACTCAACACCATAGGGAACTGGATCATGGAATTTGTAAATGCAATTCTTTCGATTGTTAATAGATCTTCTGCATTAAGCCCTCTACTCTACCTAGCTTTGAATTCTAACAAATGTGGATTTTTCTCTTCGATTTTAATAGATCTAGGAGAATTATTCTACAAATTTTTTGTCCATCGGTATGACTTTTTGTAGGGTGGGATGAGAGGGGTAGAAGACAATTAAAAAAAAGAAGCGAAACGATTGGAATGGTAACTGAGATCTTGGCTGGTCTCGATGAACAAGAAAGACTTGATTAGATATTTGGCTTGGTTTTTGCTGATTGGATTAGATGTCTAACACTGTATTTTGGACTTGGTAGCGATATTCTAGCATCTCCTTTTATTTTGTTGTTGTGAAAATTGTAGTGATATCAACTCAAATGGATAGAGTCGAAGGACTAAACGTGTAAAACTATTAGTATTAGTATTAGGTTTAAGATATATTTCCTCAATCGTTTAGACAAGCATGATGATTAGGGCCATCCACCACCATGCCAAGTTGATTTTCAAATAGTCTTCAACAACATGTATGGGTGTTCAACATGTCGAATTTTGAGTACATGAATTAATCGAATTGATTGATTCAAATCATGAAAATTTAAAGCTGATTTGATTTGATATTCGATTATTGAACTCGAAATGAATTGAAACGAATTGAATTTTGTCTATTTCGAGTTGGATTGAAACACTAAACATCCCCAAATAACAGACTGCTCTAGAAATCAAAATCAAATGACCATTAAACAAAGTAACAAACTATATAACAAGAAATCAAATACTGAAACTTAAAGCCGATTACTAGTTTAGGGACTTAGAATATTAGACATTTTATGATTTTTGTGTATTGGCTTATTGGGTTGATCATTAGATTAAATGCAAAATGTTAGAACTGAAAGTCTTAAAAACCCTTTAGTAGTTGGATGTGTGTGTATATACACACTCACACACATGATTCAATGTTACTATGTTATTTAAGTAAGGAGTTGTTGTTTACTCGTTAGCTACAACGCTGCACGGGTGGATATGTACAACGCCTAGTATCCATCGTTTACGGCTAGGATTATTGGGGTATCTAATCCCATTCGCTCCCCTAGCTTTCGTCTCTCAGTGTCATTGTCGGCCCAGTATAGTGCTTTCGCCGTTGGTGCTCTTTTCGATCTCTACACATTTCACTACTCCACCGAAAATTCTCTTCCACTTGTCCAGAGTTAAGCCCTGAGATTTGATGACGTACATAAAAGGGCCACCTACAACGTACATACACTTTATGTTTTGTATTTTTATTATATATAGAAAACAAATATACAATAAAACTAAGGATTCATTGGGATTATCAGATTTGGAAAATACTTAATGAATACGTATTAATTAGTAGAATAGAACTCATACAAATTAGGGGCTGGTAAATCGTAGTATGTTAAATAGGTCTCTAACGATGCGAACAATACACGCTCTAAACACGAATACGACTCGTTTAATTTTTTTATATCCCATGTTTATAACACAGTTATATATTTTATGTATCAAGAAAGAGAAATGATGGATCCTACTCGTTTAATTTTTTTATATCCCACATTTATAACGTAGTTATATATATATTTTATGTATCAAGAAAGAGAAATGATGGATCCTACCCTCTTAATTCTAATTATTTAAAAAAAGAAAAAAAAATCACAAAGTGTACTTTTCATTTAAACATGTCTAATTGTATCTTATAAAGGTTACCCATTGCAACCGTGTGTCAGGAACTAGATTTGAATTGGTGACACGAGGATTTTCAGTCTCGGCCATTTCTGATGTCTCATCCTCATTTTTATTTTACTAGAGAACGTGAGTCTATGTTAATTAACAGGGCCGTCTCTGAAATCTCTGAAAATTTACATACCCTATCCGAACGGTTAAAAATAGGCCCAAGTTTAAGTGTTAAATGAGTTATATAAAATATATATATATATATATATATATAAAAAATGTTTTTTAAAAAATATGCCCTCAAGATTTATAGACCCTGTCCGATTAGCCTTCT
>JAUTDX010004888.1:0-50829 GCA_030844895.1 Ambrosia x helenae | reverse complement strand
CCAAGTTTAGCAAAGGGAAACAGAGTGTGGTGTTCTGTAATACATTGAACTCTAGTCGTGCTGTGGACCATTTTCTTAGTGAAAACCAGCTCGCTACTGTTAACTATCACGGTGAGGTGCCTGCAGCTGAAAGGTGAGATGATGTCAATGTCGTAAGTACCCTTCATAGGTTTTTAATCATATATAACACATTGCTCATTTAAAAAGTTCACGTTAATAGATGCAAATTGTTGCAGTGCAACCGACTAGACTTATGTTAACATGTATTAAAACTGCCTGTTTTACTTGTAACCGTTCTGAATACGTCATCCAACCAACCTGCTCACCATGCATATATTATCAGTCGTGTGTGTAACATTGGGGCTTACTTATGAACCAGGGTTGAAAACCTCAAAAAGTTTAAAAGTGACGATGGAGATTGTCCCACACTCGTTTGTACTGATCTAGCAGCTCGGGGATTGGATTTGGATGTGGATCATGTTATTATGTTTGATTTTCCATTGAATTCTGTAAGCGTTTTCGTGTGATGCCTCCAAGTTCATAATTATTTCACGGTTTTATAATTAGTAATCTCTATTTTATGTACATTTTAGATTGACTACCTTCATCGAACCGGAAGGACTGCCCGCATGGGTGCAAAGGTGATTTCCATTATTGGTTATATGTACATATTTGGATGCGGCATTTTGACCCGTATATTGGTCGATTTGGTTTGTACCATGGGTCAAACCGTCAAACGAAAATGAATTCGAAATGCATTACCTTTAACATGCTTTATATTTCAAAACAAGATTAACGTTTTAGATATTTGTAAATTTAAGAAAAGACAAAGAGGTGTGTGGGTCAGCCCAACACGAACAACTACGCTTTGACCCGTTCTTAAGAGTACCAAATTTTGTCCTATTACCCGACCTGCGATTGTCCGTTAACCAACCCACCTATTTCGCCACCACATTTTGAAAATTTGACTTCTAAGCAAGGCGCGCGTATCTTACAGTTTAGCTGTTTTTTTCAGGAAAAGTAACGAGTTAGTTACTAAAAAGGACTCGTTTTAGCAAACCGTGTTGAGGAAGCCATGGGAAAAACGAAAGCTTGGAATCCCTCACCATACATAATGCTCAAAAGACAGCGGCAGGCCAAAACTTCAAGGACATAAAGCAAAAGGTACAAAGTCAGTCAAAGCCAAAGCATCCAATCAGAAAGACAACAAACCACTTCGGGCGCAAAGTCACCCACCAAAGAAAGCTCATCGCGGTCCACCAGATCTATAAAGTAGTTAGCTTTTCCAAATCACCAACCAAAAGAAGTCATCAGGGCTAAATCTGGTAAAGTTGTTGACTTCTCCAAATCTAAAAAGCCAATGGCTAACGGGTCTGCCAAATCTTCAAAGTTTTCGAAACCAGTTAGCGCCAAACGACCTGTATGAAAGTTGGTGGGAAAACTCGCACGGTTAGCCAATCCGTTTGAGAAATCTTCCTCAAAGCTAAATGTTGTGGGTTTAGGGGGCGGAGCTCTTCATCGTTTCAACGAGGCTAGTTGATCGGTCATGTAAGTATAGTAAGTTTCTCGTAACGTCTTTTTAATTATATTTTGGGGATGTTTGGATGTGTGTTAGGAAATGATTATCATAGTCAGTTCTCAGTCCTAGTATTCGGATAACGTGATCCCATATATAAAACCGTCCTATTTGATCTTAGTTATCTAACAATTGCATGTGTAAGCAGTAGAAGCAAACTTAAACACCATCTTCTATAGCGTGTTTTATTATAACTGATAATCCGTATTTGATTTTAAGTCGCGTGATTAGTTTTAAACGTGCATCCAAACACCCTTTTTATTCTACATCTTTTTTACATTTATGTGTCTTGTAAACTCTATGAAGTCATTTTACGAGACAATTGCTTCAACGTGATACAATAACGACGATTCTTGAAGTTGAAAAAATCATTTCAAAAACCGACACAGTATACACCCTGAAAGACAAGAATCTTAGGGGGTGTTTGGGATTGATTATTCAAAACAGATTATGCGTTTTGGAAAAGCAGAGTTGAGCTGCTTATAGATTATTGCGTTTTGGTAGCCTAAAAAACTGATTATTTGCATTTTCAAAACGCATCCAAACACTAAAAACTGATTATCTGCGTTTTCAAAACGCAATAATCTAAAAATCAGATTCAAAACGCAATCCAAACACCTCTTAATTGTGTAAACTAAAATCTTCAACATAAAATGAACATAACTTTAAAGGGCTAAGTATGCGCGCGTTGACACTTGATTTATTTATTTTATTGAATATTTTGTCTTTATTTCCAGGTAAGAGCAAGAAGCCTTGGTTTAGGCGGAACAATATTTCCGTCAGCATCATAGATAATGACCCCCGAGAAATCTGGTAGTTGACACTTCCGCCATAAGTATATTTCTTTTTGCCAAACGGATTCCTCTTCTTCTTCTTCGTCGTTTTCATCATCACTTTGAAACGCATGAGTCATGCCCTCCGTTGTTGAGCTGTATAACAGGTTCTTCATAACTGTAACTATAGCAGGCTTTTAAACTGTGAACCCATTTCTTTGAATGACCAGCACACATGAACAATGTGAATGCACAAGAAAAACGAGCCAATGGCTAGGCTTAGGTTTGATACACTGGCTAGAAGGTGGTTCGGGAGTGGTCGAGCCATTGGTTCTTTTTCTTTTTTCTTATGGATATTGTAGTAGTTAGTTTAAGAGACTGTGCATGGGAACTCTTGTTTTTATAGTGTAGTTTTGTGGATTGGTTAAGGTTTTTGATATGGGTTTAGGTGGACCCAATCCAAAGTGTAATGGTTAAGTTTTGTGGGTTTGGTGGCGTGGCTTTAGCACTGACTAAACTATTGTGACTATAAAATTTTTTAAATCTAAATCATTTTAATCCTTTTGAGTAATTTTCTTCTTAATCTTGCATTTCTTACGTTCACGCGTAATTTAGTTATATAAACACCATAAATTATTTTTCTTATAAAATTGAACGGCCAAGACTCAATATATATAATTTTTTATTTTTTTGTAAAAATTTACACTAAGAAACGAAAAAACTTGGGGGCGGGGCCTGGCCTATATATACATGTGTGTGTAATATTTAATTTTTATTTTTGTTTTGTTAAAGTTGTCAATTTTATTTGTCTTTAATAATTTTCGATAATGGTGGCCGACTAGGGACTAGGCGGCCGCCTAGCCCGCCTTTTACAACACTGGTATCATGTTTGTATTATTTAACATTTAAGGTTTGGAAGTTTGTGTTTTGCAAATGATTGTGTAAAGTGTACATAACCTAGGAGTCAAAGGTGACATTAAGTTATCAAATGCTAGAGCATTGACTTTTTCGATCCTAAAATTGTTGTAGAGATTGAGTTACTCGAGACATATTGCTTAGGAGTGTTATTGATCCAAAAAGTTAAAAGAGTTTGGATCTCTAGGACTTTTTAAGGTTGACAACTAGTGAGTAAACATAATTGAAGAATGGTTTGACTTCCCCATGTCTCTTTGAATTTGACATCCTTTGACCCTTAACAAATCCTTGTGGATATGATAAATCTACGTAGAAGTGCTCTAAAAATGCTTTAATTAACAAGAAAAATGTTGTCACGTGGCGTCACATAGGTAACGCTTTTTTCAAGCTTGACACCACAAAAGGGTGTTGTGGTGGGGCTTCAACAATCACTTGTTTAATAAGTTTTCAATCATTGTTTTTTTTTATTATTAATAAATTTGTAATTAAATATTAGAAAAAAAAACAGAATTAAATTAATATTTAAAAACATTATGTATGAGAGGCAGTTTCCCGTCACACGGTGTTTGCGTCCTTGGTGCAGTGATGTGGCTGGTGACGAGGCCTTTCCCAACCCCACAACACGCAGTCTTATTGTCACCAATTTACAAACTAATTGATGCGGTAATACTGTAATAGGAATAGTATCATAATATTTATATCTTCGGTCCTTTGTTTTGCTCCTTTCACACTATAACTATCTAAAACTTTTAGGATCATTTTTTTAAACTATATGACTAATAATTTAGAGGAAAACATGAAACGAAAGAGACTTGTTGTGGACAGCATTAACATGCATGAACAAGTGAACAATTTTGGCCATAACATACCAAAAAAGAACTCACAAGAGCACTGATAGTGATATGATTGTTGCTGGTCGCTTATGGTCCACTACATGCATTATCATCGATTCATGAATTGACAAAGTCTCATGAAGGAGATGGTCAAATCAGAGAAAAGATATAAAAAAACTTTTGCGATGGTGTCGGTATATAGGTTTAACGATCACAATGCCACAAACATTGTCCTTTAGAGGAGTCGAGTCGTGGATAGCCAGAACGCGTTATTTTTATTTTTCTTTATCCTTGGTATGTATACTAAATAGGAGACAAGGGTCATGACTTCATGTGCGTGGTTTGTTATGAGAGAAAGAGTGTTTTGTGTCTTGAAGTCCCTTTTTCTTTTTGACCAAGATTACATGCTTCTTTCTAGCAACAACAAAACATGGCTTGTCTATGTTTCAATCATGTTGTACTTCATGCAACATAAGTTAAACATTACTATAACAAATAATAACACCTACCATAAACAAACTACATCCATTTATCCAAATCTTTCTCTCATGATCAAATAACATAACTCTATTCTTACCCATTTAACTAAAACACCCTCACCTTACATCTAAAACAAATCCTAACTAATCATTGTGGAATGCTATAGCTTTGGGTAGATGATTGCTTCATTAAAGGTTGTGAAGTTTTCCCCCATTCTTCAGGTGAACTTTTAACTTCCATCAACAATGCAACAACTTCTTTCATTGTTGGTCTCTCCGCGGGTGAAGAATTCACACAAAACATCGCGATCCCTAGCGTTTGTAGCATTTCTTGGACTATTTGATCTGGCATTCCTTGTAACTTGGCGTCCAGTATGGTGACCGCGGGCTCAAAGCTGCCCATTTTCTTTTTGACCCACTCAACTATATGTGAACCCTCCCTAACACGATTCTCAACCGCACTTCGCCCACTCAAGATCTCTAGTAACACCACTCCATAACTGTAGACGTCACTCTTTTCTGTTATGTTCATTGTGTAACCATATTCTGCAAAAAGAAAATTTAAATAAATAAATCCATATGCAAATCTATCTCTTTTTGATCAATACCAAACAGAAGACCAAATCCACTGGTTAGGATGATAATTAGCTTGTTATTAAATGATAACAAAAAAAATACTTGCCTGGAGCGATGTATCCGTATGATCCAGCGACCCGCGACATGGCATGCTGATAATTGGTAGAGTTCATCAGCTTGGCGAGCCCGAAATCAGCCAAATAAGCCTCATATTTGCAGTCAAGAAGAATATTATTGCACTTAACATCTCTATGAAGAATTGCAGGCACACAATCATGATGAAGATAAGCAAGCCCTTGTGCGGATCCAACCGCGATCTTGTACCTGGTTTCCCAATCCAAATGCCTGTTATTCTGCAGTAACTGCTGCAAATTCCCATTAGGAATGTGATTGTAAGCAAAAGCTTCACACTTCTATTAGAACAATATCCTAAAAGCTTCACTATATTTCGATGCCGAATGTGACCCAGAATCTGAATTTCAGCTGCAAATGAATCGATTGCAGGCTCTTCGTCTGTTTCGTCTTCCAAAGCTTTTTGACTGCGATAACCTCCCCGTTTGGCATTTCCGCTTTGTAAACAACTCCAGAGAATCCTTTCCCTATCACATTCTCGTCTTTTAAGCAATCCAATATGTTATCGATTGTAAACCCGAGCTTAGTGAAGGGAATGAATGTCCATGGGTAGGAAAAGTCATCACCCGGGTTTCAGGGTGCGGGTCAGCTAACGAGTGCTTGATCATGTACTTGTGGTTTCTTGACATAAAGACCCAAGTGGCTGCAGCCGCAATGGTCACTGAGACAAGTGTTAGAACCACTATACCTACGGTTTTAGCCGATTTCAACCTGTTTCTCATGGGTAGTCTAGAAGAACATGTCATCCATCTGCAGATTCGCAGAGACCCGGGTTTTGAATAAATGATCAGGTGTTAGGGTGCGAAAAAAGGGTGTAACCGGGATCGGGCCAGAGAAATTGTTGTAGGAAACATTTAGGGAAGTGAGGCTAGTAAGTGAGCTCAAGATCAAAATCTTTCCATGAAATGAGTTGTGTGAAAGATCAAGTGACTGTAACTGCGTCAGCTCGTTGATCGATTCGGGTATCTCGCCTTGGAACCGATTCGAGCTTAAGTCAAGACTAATGGTTAAGCTTGTGATCGACCCAATCTCAGGCGGGATTTGGCCGAAAGACTGTTTGAGCTCAAATCAAGAAGTGTCAACTTCTGCAAGCCTTTTATCGACCCAGGAATCGGCCCGGTAAGCAGATTGTTGTTAAGAATGAGTTTATTCAAGTAACTAAAGTTACCAAAATCGAAGGGATTCGACCGTTAACCCGTTTTGACTCAAATCAAGTTGTTCAAGATTCACCAGTTCACTAACTCAACCGGTATATCACCCGTTAAATGATTGTTATGAACATCTAACAGCTCTAAAAACGTAATGTTACCAATCTCTCGAGGCAAAGAGCCGAGAAATGATTCGTGTACAAATCAAGAAACACAAGGTTTGGCAGTAAACCAATCTGTTTAGGAATAGAACCCGAAAACTGATTTTCGCCGAGCCTTAACCGAACCAACGACTGGCATTGCCCAATACTCGCTGGCAGCTTACCCGAAAGCGAATTCCAAGTAACAACAGTTTACTTAACTTACTCAACCCAAATATCTCTTCAGGAATCTCACCAGTAAGCTTGTTTTTCGAAAGATCAAGCGAGTAAAGCTCACTGCAGTTACCAAAAGACGCTGGAATCATACCGAAACCGCATTTCCCCAAAGATAAAAGCTCTGTAACATCTTCAAATTCCATATTTGCCAAGGAATTTCACCAGATATTTGGTTTTTATCAAGCTGGATCGCTGTAAGACTAGTTACAATTACTAATCTCAACCGGCATCGGGCCGGTTAACATATTCTCAGACAAATGCAGCTGTTCAAGAACTGCTAACCTCCCTAACTCTTTAGGGATCTCCCACTCAACTCATTAGCAGACACATCCAGCACAACAAGTGAAGTACAGTTGGAAATTTCTAAAGGGATGTATCCAGTTAATGCATTCCCCCAAAGAAACAAGCTAGTAAGCTTCTGAAGCGGCCCAATGCACGCGGTATTGGGCCGGTAAGCCTATTCATATGTAAATACAAATTTTCAACTCAATGCATGATCCCAGCTCAGCTGGGATTGTGCCAGATATTTCAGTATCATATATAGCTAGAGTCTGAATGTTAACCATATTCTTGAACGTTGTTGGGATGGTCCCGGTTAAAACCGGTGGCCGCAACACCAAATGTGGTCAAGTTTGAGAGAAAGCCCAACTCGGGCGGTATTTCGCCCGTTAAATACGGGTTACCACCTATTCGAAACTCTTGTAGGGATGTTAATAATCCCAGTTGAGGTGGGATTGTACTGTTGATAAAGTTATCTTGAATACATAGGTATTGAAGTGAAGAAAGATTTGAAAGTTGAGGTGGGATTACTCCAGTGAGTTGGTTTGAGTCAAGGTAAAGATATTGTAACTCAGTGAGTTGACCGAGTTGTGGTGGGATATTGCCAGAGAGAGAGTTGGAGGAAAGGTCTAGTAAACGGAGATGTGGGAAAGAGCCGAATGAAGGTGGGATTGGGCGGAGATGTTGGTGGAGGAGAGGTTGAGGAGTTGGAGAGAGGAGAGAGAGGAGAGAGAAGATGGGAGAGAGGAGAGGTTGAGGAAAGTGTTGGGGATGGAGATGGAGATGACTTTGTTTTGTGGTGAGCAAGTGATGCCTTGCCATGAACATGGTGTTGGTGAAGATGGTGTCCATGAAGGAAGGATGGAGTTTGAGAGAGAGTTTGTTGGGAGAGAGAGAGAGGAGAGCTTCACCTTCTGGTGAGAGTGTGTAGATGAGGGGTGTGAGTATTAATAAAAAAGTTAAAAGGATTGGAAGGTTATGCATTATGTGGTGGTGGGTGGTGGTGGATGACGGTGGTGAGTGGTGGTGTGTGTGTGTGTGTGTGGGGGGGGGGGGGGGGGGGGGGGGTAGTAAAAGGTGTTTAGATAAAGGGGACAAATGCATGTGAAAGAGGGTTTTAAGGTGGTGGGGTGTATGCTTAAAACTCACTCGTGTGTTTGTGTTAGAGAAAAAACAAAACCCATCCATGTGAAGGAAGAAAAAAGAGACTATATGTTTGCTTCTAGTTGAAACTTACCGGAAACTTTGCTCCGCCTTGTACGGCGGCGTCTTCTGGTGGTTCTCCGGTGGTGAACTACTGAACTAGTGATGGAAGGTGGAGAGGAAGTGGTGGGACTTGTGGGTGTTTTGGTTTAACACAAGTGTTTTTTTTTTTTTTATGGGTTGTGGATGAGTTGGGAGAAGAGAGGAAGAGGATGGTGATGAGTGGTTGGTGGTGGTGGTGGCGACGGCGGTGGTTATGTTGTGAAGGAGGACATTGGAGTTTGAAAGTATAGAGGGAAGAGATTGAAGCTTGAGCATGGAGATGCTCAAAATGTTTGGTTTTAAATACATGCAAATTCTTTATTTTATAAAATAAATGATTAGGGCACCAGCAATTACCAAAAATACCAAATTACCTTGTAATAATCTCATAGGGGTGTTTATTATTTTTTTTTTTATAAGTTTAAGACCATGCGTAGTGGGGGGCTTTATATATAAAGCCCCTCTTTCTGATTGGTCCACGTGGCAGCTGAGTCAGCATGGAGAGATAAAGTGAAAAGGGGTGTAGTGGTGGGGCTTTATTTATAAAGCCCTATTAATATTTTATTATATCTTTTAAAGTAAAAAAATAATAAAATAATAAGAGAGAGAGAATATGATGTTGCTGAATTTGGTTGACCGGTTCCATTTGATTTGGGCGTTACTTTTATGGAACCCAACTTGTTTTTTGCCCTATAGCGCCCATATGTATTGGTGTAGAGGGCGCTATTTTTTAAAAAAATTAACAAATAACGCCCCACTACGGTGGGTCTAAGGACTAGTGATGTGTTGGTATTCAGTTTTATGTTAGGTAATATGTTTTTGTATATGAAAATAATATCATATCAAAGCTTTTGTTCACTATAGCGAAATTTATTTTTAGATTTCATAATATATATATCGAATAAAAGATTTGTATAATGTAATTAAGCTACTTAAATAAAGAATGAAGGTGGCATTCATAAATAAATATACTAATTATACAAATGATTCATGTCATTTTACATATTTGCATATGTTTGATTTTCATTGTTTGTCAAAATGTAACATGTTTGATTTTTATAAATGTTAGTATAAAATAAATACATGTAAAACAAGCATTTTATATAAAAAATTATTCCCCTTCAATAGGCCTTTACTTCCAACCAACTCCCCACTCTACACGAGGTCTATGAACGCTTTCATGATGAGATCATTCATTGGCTATGCCAAAGAACGAGGTGTTAATTTCATCCTAATTGAAATTACCAAACCACTCACGATACAAGGTCTCTTTGATTGTAACATTCACGAGCTTTGCATTAACTAATGGAAGCTTAACTTTGACAAATTATTTGTTAACAATTTTAACACCTTCGTCTGTGATCACCCCGTCAACATTCAACCCTACACAACCACTTCTTAATAATGCTAAAACCTGTTTAACACCTTGTAAGTAACTTTATGTATAAACATATATATTTTCAAGAAAAAATTACGCCGTTAGTCCCTGTGGTTTCCTTCCAGTTTCAATGTAAGGTATTAAGGTTTTATTGTTTCACTTTAAGGTAGTAACCTTTTAATTTGTTTCAATGTCAGGTATTAGGGACTAACCTAGTTAAAACTTAATAGGTTTGAGGGGTATTATTGTCCATTCACCTATATATCAAGTTTTTAAAAAAATTGTAGCTTGGGGGACTCGAACCTGGCCTCTGGCCGGTTCGCAATCTTAAAACATAACCCCAAAAACCAACTGCTCTGCAAGTCTTTTTGTGATATTATTGATTTCGAAATTTTATTAAACAATCTCTGTTATACTTCATCTTCCCCAAATACTTTACCACTAAACTCACTTTCGTAGATTCAAGCAGGTAAACTTTCTGTTCCTGCTCAAGGAGCTCCAATAACGAGCTTCAACACGTTTATATTCTCAATTTTGGATTCGAAAACAGTAATCTGTTCATATCAGTTTTATTATTTCGGTAATGTTATATTTTTTTATAAACTAGAACGAAAGCCCTAGGTTTTATGTATAAACAAAAATAATTGCTGGAGTTAGGGTTACGCCATGAACAGCGCAATAGCGATGGTGGTTATAATTGTAGTTGTTCTTGGCTTCTTGCCTTGCTTCGTTGGTCTTTTGGTCTAAGAGGTTAAATCTTTCATTCAACCTTTTGTTTTCTTTCATAATTGCTGGAGTTGATGTAGTCAATGCTAATTTTAGTTGATTTTTTGGGGAAGATGAAGTATAACAGAGATTAGATTGTTTAATAAAATTTCGAAATCAATAATATCACAAAAAGACTTGCAGAGCAGTTGGTATTTGGGGTTATGTTTTAAGAATGAGAACCGGCCAGAGGCCAGGTTCGAGTCCCCTAAGCTACAATCTTTTTAAAAACTTAATATATAGGTGAATGGACAATAATACCCCTCAAACCTAGTTAAGTTTTAACTAGGTTAGTCCCTAATACCTGACATTGAAACAAATTAAAAGGTTAATACCTTAAAGTGAAACAATAAAACCTTAATACCTTACATTGAAACTGGAAGGAAACCACAGGGACTAATGGCGTAATTTTTTCTATTTTCAAGTTAAATAGTGAAGAAATAACCACATGTTTTAAGTTTTGAGAAAATACAAGTAATTTTCTATTGGCTTGGAGATAAAGAGGGGGATAATGTTTTCGAGTGTAATCGGGTCGGGTCCAAGTTGGGTAGGAATCTAAAGATGGATTCAATGTTTTCAGAGTCCACGAGAGGGAAGTGGACAATAATAATATCTAGGTTATTGTGAAAGGGTAAAGAGGAAGGCAGAAGGCTTGGAGTAAACATGTAAATTAATTCTCAACTATTATTTCTTAATTTAAGGCCTTTTTTAATAAGCTTTATCAGGGTTATCGAAACTATAACATTGCTATTCTTTTTCTTTTTCAAATATAAAAGAAAATCAATACAATAAATGAAACTATAACATTGTACATAGTAACTTAACCTTTCTTATCTTGTTAAAGTAATGGGGAAGGTTCAATTGAGAACTCATAGTTAGGGAGAGAACTCGAGAACTCCTTCTTAAATTAAGAAAAAAATCATAACTCAAAATTTAAGTCAAAAACCAAAAATCTGGTTCGGAGCTTCTCTTTCCCACGTCATCCTGGTTCAGAAAAAAAAAAAAAAAATAAAATAAAAATAAATAAAAAATAGGCGACTTCTAATGCACCTGTGTAGTAAATGTCCGGTTAGCTTTAGGGTTTAGTTTTTGGGTTTAGTTTAGCTTTTAGGGTTAGTTTTTTTAGTTTAGTTTGTAAGGTTTAGGTTTTTGGGGGTGGGGTGTGGGTGGGTAGGGTGGGTTTAGGTTTTTGGGTAGGGGGTTAGGTTTTTTTGGTGGGGGTTAGGTTTTTGGTTGTGACGGGTGGGGCTTAGGTTTTTGGTAGGCGGTGGGTGGGGTGGGTTTAGGTTTTTGGGTGGGGGGTGGATGGGTGGTTTAGGTTTTGGGGTAAGCGATTTAGGTTTTTTAGTGAGGGTGGGGGTGGGTGGGGTGGAATTAGGTTTTTGGGTGGGGGTAAGTTGGGGGTTGGTGGTTTAGGCTTTGGGGTTATACTACACATGTGCAGTAGCGTTTTTTAGGTGTGTTTTTTTTATTTTTTTTTTATTTTTTTTTATTTTTTTCCGAACGGGTATGACGTGGGAAAGAGAAGCTCCGAACTAGTTTTCTATTTTTTTACTTAAATTTTGAGTTATGATTTTTTTATTATATTTTTTTGTATTTAATTAAGAGTTCTCGAGTTCTCTCAATAAAATGAGTTTTCTATTGAACCATCCCCATGTTTCATATATATTAACCTATTTTAAACCATGGAACGTATAAACATTTGTATATGTCTTGGTTTTACTCTCTTTTTTAACTCTCACATATCTACTAAACACTATGTTTCATTATGAACCCCACTTGCATCTTAGTTGGGAGAGGCTCAACCTTCCTTTTGGAAGGTTTAAGTTCGATCCTTGCTGCCTGTATTTGGAGAGACCCAATGATGGATAGTTCCTACCAAGGCATGGTTCGATCCGGAGGGTAACCCGGTTTTACCAGCTGTTACCCCAGCGAGTTTCTCGTGTGGGGGCAGTATGGTTTCCGGGCGAATGTCAGTTTGCGCGGCGGCCGGGGCTCAATAGAACATCGCGTTCGCGGGCGGAGCTGACGGGTAACGTCTTAGACGAAACCCGGCAACCATATCGGTCCAGTACATAGAAAGTCATCATTCAAAAAAAAAAAACATTATTATTCATTTATTGAAGTTCTATACAGAAAAGTATTCTCTATTAAAGAGAGTCCGTTACTTTATAATTAATATGGTCCTTCCATCTTTAGCGCATTGGTTGTGACATCCGGGTGAAGGCTCAGCTCGACTTTAGATTCAATCCGGGTTTAAGTCCAATGGGGGACGAGAGTTTACCCATTCTAAGGAGTTTCCACGCATATAGGGTCGGCTCAGTGAAGCATATCCCGATGGAGGGAATTTCACCAATACTCTGGTTTATAGGTTTCGTTGGTCATTAAAAAAAAACTTTATAATTAATATGGGGAAACATGCAAGGATTTGGTTGGTTGTAGTGATAAGCCTTAACAAGAAACTTCCAAAATAAGGGTAAATTTGGTATTTCCTAATCTGTCCTTTTTTTACTGTGTAATTATTGTTTAGCACGGTAACATTTATTTGGGTAAACCGAGGAAAGGTGGTAGTGGGTGTGTTTTGGGAACAGGGTTAATAAAGTTTTAAAAACTAATTAATCAGTATATTATATCAAGTCACATGAACAAGATATAAGTGAAGTAAGGTAACTTTTATAATACTGAATCAATAAACTACTATTAAATATTAAAAAGTTTAAATGGTTAAGATTTAGAGGCAAAATTATTTAACATGTTCGATAAAAAATGGTTGAAATTTCTAGAAGAAAGTATTGGTAATGGATAGTATTTATATTTTGTTATTAGATAATCACTAATGGCCGATGATGGCCAGCCCAGCTGGTCGGAGGTGGGAGGGTTTACCACCTTGTGTGGGTTCTCGCCCGGGAGGTCTCGAGTTCGATCCACGGGGTATGCAAAATATGCGAAGCCTTCGGGCGAGGGGTTGAAAAGCCTGTATGCACGGAGGATCGAACCGGGGTGGGTAGGTTCGTTGGCAAGCGTCTTACCGGGTGAACTACGCCGATAAAAAAAAAGATAATCACTAATGATAGGCATACACATATCTACAAAAGGATGGCAAATCAGATCAAACGAAAATTTAGAACATTTTATATCTTATTGAGTTACCGTTGTAAAGTTTTTACCATGACAATGCGTCTATGCATGACATATTAACATAGATCCTAAATACTCTTTGTTGGGACTAGATGGCTTGTCACTACACTATCCCCAAGTTTTGTACAAAAGAAAAAGACGAATGACTTGGACAAAAACATTCACAATTACAATATACAAACTAAAAACCTCCAGAAAGTTCACCACATACTCCATATTATCAACTACTTTTACATTTTTGTTTTATATTTTGTTTTAATATAAAGGTGGAAGGGGCGTCTTTCACTCTATCACATTCATCACATCCACTCACCGGATCATCAGTTCACATCTCATTTTATCACATTCCATCATATTTTTAGTATCACCCTTGCAACACCCATCACATTTTATCACTAAATCATTCCATACCAATAACAAAAACACCAATCAATAACAACATTCCATCTCATCCTCAAACAAACCACCAACTTCACCATCCAAACATAACCTATATATTTTATTTTTGTAAAAGCATCAACGTTTAATAGTCCTTTTTAACAGTATGACAAGTCAAATTGTTTAGTCTAGTAAAACATGGACGTACATCACTTTTAAATTAAATAGTCTAAACGAGTGAAACTGAATATAACCTCTTTAATCAAACATAAGACACATCAATCTTTAAGGTGTATATTTTAGTGTGTTGTGTTTCACCTAATATACTAATATAAGGAATTATGGCCCTTATCTAATTCTCGTCGTAAACTATGTTATGCTTTCAACCTAAAAACCATGCATAGGTCCTAGTGTTAAGTGGTTTGTCTTTTTGGTTGTGTTATAGTCTTACCCAAGAGAAAAAAAAAAGATTATTCCAGAAAAATGCTAGGTGCTATCGTTTAAAAAAAAGAAAAAAAAAATCTATATATAAAAAAGTTAAAAAGTTTTCAAACTGCATTCAATTGAAAAAATTGTATATGCATTAATTTCAAACATTAATTACATTAAACATATTAAGTACATTATACTCAATTATGAAGTCAAGATTTGCCATTGGGTTGGTGGCCCAATGGTTGAAGCAAAGCTTCTAAGAACACCTAAGGGGGAGGTCATAGGTCAAGTCCCACAAGGAGTAGAAATTTGCCGTTCAAAAAAAATGAAGTCAAGATTTGTTAGGTTATGGGGTGTACTTTCACACCAAGTGTGTTAACGGTGACGTGGTATTTTAATTTTCATTGTACATCACTCTTTTCCCATGTTAAGGGATATTAAATTGGCACTAAGTTAACATGTTAACATGACATAAAAGGGGGAAAGTTAAGGGGGTGACGTAGAGTTAAAGACTTTAAACCATTTCCTTAAAGTGAGCTAGTGTGAAAAGAGACAAAATGGAGGACGTGACGTCTAGGTGGAATTAAAGATGGTTAGAGTATACCCCATGGCCTTAGATCATAGCATTGGAGGTTTTTTTAAAAGGTATACTTCATTAAAAAAACACTGATCAACTCATGAATTCTTGTGGTGTGGTGATAAAGGTGTTGGGGTTCTAAATAGAAGGTTGGGAGTTAAAGCCTTATAAGAGGCAAAAAAAATGGTGTAAAAAGGGGTGTAATAAAAGAATGTAAAAATAGGGGAGAAAATTAGAAAAAAAAACTCACGAATCGGAGCAGCCACAAAAACAATCTCTAACTACATTTACAAAATATCAAAATACACTAACTAGATCAATCCAAAGATTTAAGCTTAGCCTGGTGCTTGGCCCAAAGGAAACCAACCGACTAGACCTCCCCTATTATGTCTTCCAATCTCACTATTTTGCTTTCGAATCTAATACTAGTTCTAGCTCTCAAAATACTCCAACACCCAATAATAATAATACCACGAAGAATCTCCTTTTCCTTGCCTCTTAAACTGGAGAAATGATGCAATTCCAAGAGATCTCTAAAAGAAAAGGCAAACGGGTTCCCAACTCGGCAACAAGAGCTAACATGTTGCCAAAGAACTGTAGCAGCATTACAAGAAGAGAAAAAGTAGTCCAGTAATTCATCTATGGAATTATACAGCAAGCACGTGCAATTTACGATTTTAATGTTCATCTTAATTAACGCATCCGTCGTAGGAATTCTACCCATCTCTATCCTCCAAGCAAAAATATTACATTTCAAAGGGATCCACTTACACCAATCCATCACAAAATGATTGCTTGATTCCCTGTTCATGATGAGCAACGATTTAACCGACTTTGACACAAACCTGATTTACAGTGAAGAATAAAATAGCTTTTCAGAAATACAATGGATAGTTCAAACAATAATATAAAATGTTTTGTAAGAAGAAAAATGTTTAAATTAAAAGAATTGTTCTATTTAATATTAAATAATTAATTAACTTATTGTAACCCCATAAATTAGTTAAACAAATAAAACTCACCATTTATTTTCAAAATATAATCTTTCAAAACAAACCTGATTTACAGTGAATAATAAATCTCAACATATGTAGAAGGAATTTATGCAAAATAAACATATTATAATTTTGATTAGGGATGACAAAAAAAACCGGAGTCCGATGCTTGTATCCGAAACATATGTGACGATACTCGAAACCCAAAGGGTATGAGCTGGGTATAAGATTAGTTTTAAAAATTTCCGCTAGTTTGGGACGGGTATGAGATTAGGTGATACCCGAAAACAAATACCCGTTTATCCGAACAATACTCAATTATATACCTGTATATATATATATATATTTATTTATTTTAGTGATTTATTTTGGCAGGTTAATTGTGTGAAAATATAACTTTTCTTTAGGAATAGATATTTAACAATATTATTTATATTTTGTATGTTGTGAAGTATATACATTAAACTATATAAAAATTATAAAGTTATTCTTTATTTATGATAAAACTTATATATATAATTTAATTTATAAGTTTTTATATAAATAAAAATTATATAGTAACTATAATAGTAAAATATGTATTTGGTTCTTTCTCGCAGGATAAGGATAATTACACAACTCTAAAAAAAAAAATAAAGCTTTCAGAACTCCTAACAACCAATCATTTTATATATGAGAGCTATTGTGGTTGCGATAACAAAAAAAAAAAACTCCTATCAAACAAAAGATTTTTTTTCATAATTCCTATATGTTAATAAGATTTATATATATATATATATATATATATATATAACAAATTAGATAGAAAAATTAATATATGTAAGAACAAAATTATCTTCGGATCGAATGATAATCACCCCTACTTGTGAGAACTTCTATCAAGCTAACAATTTTTTCTCATATTTCTTACTAGATTATACCCGGGAAGGTCCCGGGGTTGAAAAATCTAATATGACATATTAATTTACATATGAAATAGAATGATGCGCTTTACAGTTACATGCATGAAAGCTTCAGGTAGCAGCTAACCTAAAACAATTAAAAATATATCTCAAATGTTAACGCCTAACCTTAAACAATGTATAACTCTAATATTAATATCTAACCTAAAATAATGTATAACTCCAATGCTAACGCATGTTGAAAATAGAATTCATATTTACTGATTTGAACATAATTAGTGATTTGCCTATACATGATTAATGATTTACGTGAACACTTTGTGTTTTTTTCCTGTTTGATCAAAACCCAACAAAAAATAGTCGTTTTTTTTTCTCCGTTTTTTATATAGCACTATGGTACTCGTTGGAAAGATAATAAAACGCTCGTTAATTTGGTGTAATTTTTTTCTTTAAAAAATATCGTATATAAAAGATATAACGTTTAAAAATTATGGGAGGAAACATAAGAGAAAAAAATCTAATTTTGTTATTAAATTATTTTTTTCCTAAAATATCTTAATGCCACATGGCACACTCAAGGGAGAGAATGCCTCTTTGAGTGCCATGTTATTAAAATGGCTTTGGTTTATTATATGTATAGATATACTACTAAGATTTTAAGGAAAAAACCAAAAAAAAAATATATAGAGATGTTTGTATCTATATATGCATGTATGTCATGTACATACAAATATATGGATGGACAAGGGAGGAACATAGGAGGGCGGGAGGGGCCGGGGAAACCCCCCCCCCCCCCCCCCACCACATTTGTACCGGAAGTTCAAGTTTCAATCCATATTGTGTAGATAGTATGATTAGATTGTACTTGGGCTCCTTTTATTCAATAGCCTAAATATAATTTATGGTTTACAAACCTAAAAAACTCAATACAACACCGATTCACCTCATTCTATCCGGTCATAATCATCAATTAATCATGCCACAAATATACAATAAGGCAACAACAAACATCATTCATCAGGTTTTGTCGTTTATGTGTAAGAACTAATTGTTTTTTGGATTTATGGTCTTTACGTGTTGAAAAAATTTTGGTTTTTTATGTGTAATATTTTCGGCCCTCCATTTTCATTGTCCAAGTTCGTGCTACTGATTTTAATTGCAAGTGGTGCTGAAAAGAAAGGAAGAGGAATTCTAGTTTATTTTTGTCTCAATTGAGCAAATAATATAATCAATTAGGTACTTTATATTGGTCTAAATGTTCGATGTGATGGTGAGGTTTCCAAATTGTTTGCTGATGTATTACATCATGCAACTGAATAAATCTGATGTTAACACCTTAGACGTTTGTGTGTGATGTATAATGTATTGTACTAATAGTAGTGGACTAGTGGTGGTAACGATAATTTAATGATGAAAGAAAAAGTTATGGAGTAATATAAAATATATTTATAGACCGAAATGTTTATCATTGTTTAGAAGATAGAAATGAAAAGATAATTTATTGAAACCCTATTTTTTTTAATCTATTTTTGTTTAAAAGATGATTTTATTAATTAAAAAAAATGGGAAGATTGAATTAAAACTTAAGGTGTATCTAAATGTGAAAAAAAAAAAAAAAATACTTAAAGCATAAGCAACACGAGCTTTTAAGATGTCTATAAGCTAAGGTGGAAGAGACTCTATGACATGGGTCACGATTTTATGAAAAAATATTAATAAAAGTAATATAGACACACTCTATATACATTTGGAAAATTGTAGTACACAAACCGTGTATGAAAATTAAAAATAAATACAACAAATGTAAGTAAATTGATTCAAACCAAATCTTTAAGAATCACGTCTTCAAGCAATATCCTTAAACCTATCTAATGATTCAACCAAGTTCTTGAAAAAGTGAAGTCTTCAACAAGGTCTTCTTTATAGTCCTCCATGGCTGCAAGAATGAACAAACTAATGTTGATGGTTGTGGCTGAGGCACGTGTTCAACACGCTTCCCTTAAAACAGATTTCGCGCCTCTACCAAAGACAACGCGTCTGTCTCCCAGGGTACAACAGCCGAAGCAGTTTGTACTGCCGAAGATGGCTCACGCGCCCGAGGTTACACTGGATACAATTGTAGTGTTAGAACTTAAAGGAATTTGGTAGAGAGTCCTCTTCTCTATGTACTCAACACATGAGTGAAGTGTTTATTCTTCTCAAGAACCCTTCATGTATTCAAGTATATTATTTCCTCTAATATCAAATAAGGCACATAGCCTACTAATTATACAAGAGTTGAGGATGAGTGAAGAATCTTTCTCTTAATTAGAGACTTAACACTCTAATAAAGGTTAATTAAGTGAAATAAAAAACTCAACTGAAGAGTTTTTCTTCAATTCACATTATGAATACATTAATTAATAAATTTTGTTAATTAAATATCCATTCATACTATTAAAATTCCAACAGAGACTATAGAAAGACATCGAGATTGAGGAGCAATGGGAGAGCAGAGGTAGTCAAAAGTCCGTGTACACGCATAAGCCGTGATGGAGAAGAGGTGATTGTTCGTCTGGGGGGTTGCAGTTATACGCAACTCTACTTTTTTGCACGTAGAAAACAATCGCGGCCGTCGACGAGTCTTTGTGGTGGCACACAACGAGATTTGATAGTCAGGAAGTCTAGCACAACTTTGGTTTGTCCATAGGTAGCTACTGATGTTTTTAGGATTTGATAATCCATGTGAGGTGGCTGTGGAAACACCATGGGACAACGGATGATGAAACTGAGAGGGAATCAAACAAGACCTATAATTGGTTTTTCCTCCCCTTGCTTGATATCACAATTTATAAGTTCGAAAAAAACTGACTATTTAAGGCTAATTATGTACTGGTACAAGAAAGGTTGTATTATTTATTTATTTGGGCTTTTGGTTTATGAAGTTAAGAAGTTTTAACCACATAATTATGAAGTCATAACTCATATACGTTTTATTTCATTTTGATATTTACTTCCTCATCATTTTAAATTCTTTAGGATTACATTTACAGATTTCAATAAAAAAATATATATACAATTTCTTAACATAATATTACTACAAGTATTAAAATTCAAAGTAGAATCCTTTACAATCCTCAAATCATCAAATCTTTTGCAATTTTACTCATGGGGATGAGAAAGAAACCTTGAATGAAATACTTTGCTATAAAAGCACCTCTTTTTTTTTCCCAAAGAATCCATTCCATCTTGTGTAATTTATATACTATAATCTTTATCCAAGTAAAGTTATACCCTTTAGCTCTTTCGACAAAAATAAGTTAAAAGGTTAGACACTTATGATAAAATATGTTAACAGGCATTCAGACCTAGCTTGAAAAAAACTTATTTTAAGTATGGTTATACCTCAAAACCAAACCAAATAGCCTTATACACACCTCTGAGATCACCAAACTTAACATATATAGCTATCAACTGACACCCCACCATTTATTAATAATAAATGATCGCCTTCGTAGCCTAAAGTATGAACTGGACTAACATATATAGCTATCAACTTTAACAACATTAATAAATAAAATATATTAAAATGTATTTATTTTCATGGAGCCCCAAACCACAAAATATTATATATTGGTTTTGTCATGATTGTCAGCTATTTTTTCATTCCAGTGCATTAATTTTTCACTTCTAAACAATATTACTTTCTTAGCTTGTAAATCATTCTCTAATAGTTTTACTTTGTTCTGAACTTAGCAATTTCGAAAGTGTAGTAGTTAATTTCAGTTTTTAAGCTGCTAACGTTTTTTATTTTAAATCATGACAAGGAATCGTTCATGAAAACCAGTTCTAATATATATATATTTCACATCAAATGGTTTATACAAATTTGTTTATTCCGTTTGCCTTCTACACATTTGGTTCCCAAGCCCCTGAGACGGTTCACTTTTTGGAGCAGGTGCAGAAGGTGGTCCACAGTGACTTGCAGAGCCCAAGGAACCAAGGCTTTGTATTTTGTAGAATAGGATTTACGATTCAAAAGGGGATAGCGACACAGCTTGTTGCTCGCTTACCCATTATCCAGATGTAATTTGGTTTTTAATGTGGAATGAAATATTCTCAAATTACCAAAAAAAATATATATATAATAATAATAACTCATACCCAAAACTTCTTTAAACGCATCAAAACCGAAATACTAATATTTTATCATCTTAAACTATATGATAAATATTGTAGTAAACTTGTTAAAACTTGAAGTTCGTATAATCGTAGAATTGTTAGAAGTGTAGTTGAGTATTTAATATCTTAAATTGACTCTTTAGGTGAATATAGGTCGATAAGAATTATCCTATATATTAATTTATGAAGTTGATGAATAGTGTTTTTTCTATGACGTTTTTTAACCTATTTAGTAGTTATTGTTCTATCATTTAACAAAAGTTAGTTTCAGTCCAGCTGGTTTGCTTCCATAGTTGTGTTATGTCCGGTCAGGTTCGAGTCCTTGGACTTAAAAGATCTTTTTCCTCCCTGTTCTAAATTATTTATTTTTGCCTGTTATAAGAAAATGGCACAGCTGTCCGCTTTATATCCACCCCACCTGTACACCATCACCCCTATCCTCCACACGTCTTCATCTCTTCCTCTCTCAACTTTTCATCTTTTGACCTGCATCAGTACTACCCATTTATTCCCCCCTCTATTCACTCTCTCTCTCCTCTCTTCCGTCTCTAACCCCCCCCCCTCCCTAAATAACCCTTTCAAAACCTACACATGACAGGTTTTTATCAAACAATAAGTAAAGCAAGTGGGAGGGAGAGATAGAAATTGAAAGTGATGGTCAACGGATTCAAGGGAGATGAAGACGACGGCCATATGAGTTTCTTCCGACATGGTTTTTTGATGGCTTACTGTTAAGGCTTATATCTCTTGCACGTCTGTGTTTTAACACATATCGGTGTTTGTTTTAGGTGTTTATACGACGGAGACAAGAAACTCGGGTTACGGCGAAGGTTAGAAATGGCCCGCTGACCTGATTCAGGTCTGCATGCATGTTTATAGTTTATGTGTTATTTCCTTGATTCACAAGATTGTTGAATGGGCTCCTGATGAACAGTCTCTCTTAGAAGAGCTGCTCATAAAGTATGTAATTATTATTTATTTATTTATTTATTTATTTATTTTTGTATATTTTTGGGGCTTTTGATGTGGTTGATGATTTGGGATCTTGAAAGGGGTGATTTTGTTGAGTATCTTTTTTTTTATTGAGTATTTATTTATTGGGAGGGGTTTAATCTTTTTTGCTTGATGGTTTACACGATAATTGTAAGGTTTTAAGATTTGCATGATTTGTTTTGTAAGGGTTTTGTTGCAGGTTTTATGATATTGGCTATCTTTCTTTTTTTAAGCAATTTTGCTTTATCAAAACCAACATTCTAAACATGGTATATTTGAAGTTGGAAAACAGTACAGATGAATTAGAATTTTGCTTTTTATGTTCACATTAAGAGATTTTATTAACTTAGTTAGAAGCTTTATTTTATGGTAAAAAGTTCGGAAACCATGATCTAGATGTGGTAATAAAATGTGGTGTTTTTATATGTGAAAAAGATGGAATGCTTTGACACCATGATCTTGATGTGGTGATGCGTTGTTTTTTTATGAATGTAGCAAGTGAGTTTTGTAAATAAAGGTGTTATTTTTGACAAAATTAGAAGACTTTTAGATGTTTATTCACATAGATGCAAATTAAAGTAAAGAAAGACAGAGGTTATCTTTCAGTGGGTTAGAAACCTGATTTGGTTAAAGTCAAGTATACAATGTCTTTGAGTGGATTTTGTTTCATTTAGTTTATGTTTTACAACAGCCTTTTTATTGGTCTCTGCCTCCGGTTTTTGTACTTATTTAGTTCTGTATGAAACTTGGAATGATGGAAATTGATGGTTCATGTTCCTTTTTCTATTAAGCATATAATTTATGAATATGAATGCTAGAGAGTAACTTTTGCCCATGAGTGTGATAATATATCTTTGTTTACTAGATGTTTGTTACTTTATACGAATGTTTTTGTTTTCGTATATCGTTGTCCTAATTGTAGAACAACTAACTTTATATGGTTATCAAATGGTATACAAATATTAGTTGATATATTTGCAGTTCGTTTGGTGCATACGTCCAACACCTCAGCATTGCTTTTGTTCTTTTTTCATTCTTTGTTTTCAACTCAGGCTTGCATTGGTTTTGAAGTCGTTGTAGTCGATTTCGCTTGCGCCGGTATGTTCTTTTTCTTTATTTTTTTTTACTTTTGCGTGGATTTCCTTTGATTGTAGATTGTTTCGGTCGTTTGGGCATTTCTTACATTTTGGGGGTCAGATTATTGTTGTGTATCTGAATAAATTGAAGGATTTTGGGGGGTTAGCTCTCCAAGAAGATATGTGCTTCCCATGTCATGTCATCTGCAACACAAAAGTTAAACCAAGCCCTATCTTTTCTTTCCTGCGTATTCCCTTTATGTTTAGATTTGTGACTAAAATACATTTCCGGTCAGATCTCAGACACGGGTGGTCAAATGATGTCCGCGTTGGCGCTCCGGCGGCAAAGCAGGCCCTCAGCCTTGATCAGTAGGGGACAGAAGTAGTCGGTGGTGATGTTAGTCTCAATTTGGATTAACGGATCATTGGAGTGTGTGTTGGACATCGCCAAATTGTTTAAAATTTAAATGCAGTTCAAGGCTAGACAAGCTGGTCAACAACCAACTTGGGTGAAGTTATGGTCAAAACCAGTCAAGGACGATCCATGGAAAGGTAATATCATACACCCGGACTGTTTAGTTAACAATTTCGCATACATATATTAATATAGTTAATTATCGTGTGACCCGTGTGAAATAAATCAAGCATAAGATGAACCGAACTAACCCAACTAATGATATGATGTTACTTTGCATTCACTTCTAATATTGCTGATATCTTTTGCATGTTTCCGTTAACTGAATTTCTTTTGTATCGGCCCTTAAGACTTAATATATATGAAACATAAGAACTAGATTGCTAATTTGCTATAGGTTGTGCATTGCCGTTGTGAAAGGACATATATGTGTTTCTTAATGGTCTTTTTTTAATCGTTGTTCTTGCTTCCCAATACCTGTTGTTAGTGCCTTCATATTGATTCTATTATTGCCTACACTTGTAGGTATGTATATAAGTATAAAATGTGATGATTCTCAAGGCGAGGCTCAAATCTTATCGTTCAAGACGAGTTTCACTCTAACTCCAAAAGATGTGCTAATTATCATTGTCATTATCAATTATCAATCAATATAATGATATAAGACTGACGATGAATGGTGCCGCTGCCACGTGGCAGCGGCTCTTTGGTTTTTTTTATTAACCTACAGCAGTTATAATTGTATATATATATAATGTTTGGAATATGTTAAATAAACTACTTCCAGGCCGGGGTTGTGTGCATGTTGTTTAGTTACTATTGATGCCCGGGTTCGAGGTTGGCGAGTGGGTTTTTTGATTAAAAACGTTTCCTTTTTTTATTTTGCAGGTCATTGGAAGGCTATGTATGCTATGGACAGTTGGCCAGCTGGACAATGATAACATTCCAGCCTCTTTGTCTTTTCCAAACCACACCTTCCTTCCTAACTTGCACATCATGCAACAAAAGCTGTACATTGATCTTGCTTTACATATAAACTCTTCCACCTGTTTCTTAGTCCTCATCTTCTTTTAGACCCCTAAGGTTGAATGTTAAACACACAATATAAAATGTTTGCCCAAAAAGTACATTATTATAACAGCTTGTAAGAATGGATAACTTCCCAAAAAGTACAGTATTATAACATCTTAGAGCATATCTCATCCACCAAATTATATGAGGTGAGTGTAAGTGGTTGTGAGTGGAGGAGAGAGCAAATATTTGGTGAAAGCACTGTTCCACCATAAATATGAAAAGCTATTATTCACCCCTATATATTTTAATATTTTTGTAAGTAGTTGTGAGTGAGGAGAGAGAAAATGTAAAAAAAAGTATGAAAAGTATTATTATTTTATTTAGGAGAGAGAAGATTTAGGGGTAAAGTAGTGATTTTTAGTGTAATTTGATGGATGGAATTTGGTGGAGGGGATGTGAATGCTCTTATAAGAATGGATAACTACCCAGGAACCATTGCGAGCTTTATCTGAGAACTCTTACTTTATCAAGAACTTGCCAAACATTTGGTACCACATTCTTCCCATCATTGTTTATTGTTGCATCCTTTGAAGCACGAAACAACTGACGATGAGATTATAAAACCTATAAATTACACGTCCCGATTTATGCAACAGATGGTAGAACGAAACGCTAATAAAATAAACATCATTGCGGCTTTTACCTAAGTTTTCATGACTTCAAAAAAAAATACCTAAGTTTTCATGACTTCAAAAAATACCGTTTTATGACTTTAAAAAATACCGTTCGAACCCGTGGCGGAGCCACGGGCAGATAACCCACTAGTATGTATAAAGAAACAAGCATCCTCACATTTAAAATTTGTATCACATAATTATATATAAACTGATTTATAGACCAAAGACAGCCAATTAGTGTTAGTTAATCGGTATCAAAGAGTTAGACCAAAACTTGTTCTCATTATTGAATTGATTGATAGGTTACAAATACATCCATCTATTTATAAGCCTACCTATCCTTGTTTCACAAGGATTTATTATAATTATCTATTTCTTTGATAATTATCTAAACAATAAACATTATCTAACAAGAATCCTATTTGGTCTATTCTAGGAAGTTAAAACTATCTCAAAACACTCCCCTCAAGTTTGTAGGTTGGCTCCTTTTTATCCAAACCTACACAAGATTAGTCTTCAATCAATTACAAGTGATACGTAGGTAAACGGGCCACAAGTTGCGCTGCTACCCCTTTTTGTATTGCAAAACCTACTCTATTGAAAATAAAACATTGACCCTTAGCAGCCGGAGAATTACTTTGCACAACTTTCTCCACGCGTTCGAGAAGCTTGATTGCTTGCGGGGCCAGCGCTCCAAATGTATCACAATATCTACGTGTATACTTGAGATTCCAATATGTAATGAGTAATAAGTATGGTAGAACATTTTATAAATGAGTATTGACTGTGATTACCAGTATCAATTCATACCCAACCAATTACCATTCCTAATTAATTTTATTTTTTTCTGTGGATAAAAAAATTAAGTTTTGTCCCGGTGACATGTTATATACAAAAATTTATCAGAATTTTCTAGCTTGGCTTGCATATTTGTTTGTAACGAAACGAGCTTCTAAATATAAATTGTTACACATTAGGGGGGACGGTGCGCTACCAGAATTGGTCACGGGTACCCCACTACCAGCACGGTAACACCGCCACCACCCGTGCTGGTAGTGGTCCCGTGAACCAAATTCGGGTTGTAGTTACCGTGCTGGTAACAGACGTGAAGCACAAACTTTCACACAAATTAATTATTTTTTCTTTACTTCAATAAATCACCAACGTACCTTTCAACCCATCTTCCACGTTCAACCCTTCGTTTTGTACAATGATGAACAACCTTAAATCACGAAAGCCCATTTGCTGTCTATCGAATTGTGATAAAAAAACAGGTTTTTTTTTAATGAAATGGAGAATAATAGCAACTGGGTATCGATTGAATCGGAGGATGGTGATGGGTATGCTAAGGAATTGGAGGTTGCTGTGAAAGTTGTTCATGTTGCCTGTTTGCTGTGTCAGAAAGTTCAAAAGAAGAGTTGATCTTTAACTGGGTTATTTATTTTGAGTAGTTGTTTTATTATTATTATTATTATAATATGTGAAAATAATTGATATTTGGGTAAAGAATCAGTGGAGTGCTGCCTACAAAAAATGTTTCAGTGAAGGAAATCAGTGAAGTGATGTGGCAGTGCAGGATTGGTAGAAATCAGTAAAGTGAAAACACATTCAGTGGAGCGCCCCATGTGCCCTTACAAGAAGGAAGCAAAGGCTGAAACCAAGTGATTTCAGGTAGCTAATTTTGAAGATGGTCTCTGAACCGTGTAGCTAGTTTGATTACTGCAAAACAGACCACTCGCCAAATGGAGGGGTGATGAGTCATGGTTTGATGATTGATTTTGTCATGATTTTGCATGAATTTATTATGAATTATGCTTGGAATGTGGTTACTTTGTGTGTATTTTGGTTGTGTAGGTTTGCAGCGAAGATATCATGAGTTTTATGAGCTTTACATGTCAAGAGGATGGAAACAAGAGAAAAACAAGCATGGGAGTAGTCATACTTTCATGAGAGTAGCCTTACTCTCACTCTACATTGAGTTTTGGGCGTATCTTTGAAGTATGGCAGCAGAAAAACAAGAAAAACATAAAACTGTGAATGCAGTCAGAGTATCAGTACGCCCGTCAAAGTATCAGTACGCCAACCTGCAGTTACCAGCGGTTATTGACGGTTCCATGACGAATTTTTATATCAAAATCATCCAAAAACATACACACAACATCTAGGGAGGCCAAGGAACAACCAAGGAAGAAGAAACTTCAGTGACAAAGCTTTTCTATCATCCTAATCATGTCTTTCACTCCCGAATTTCACATTTCATCATCATTTCACACCATCATGAGTAGCTAAATCATTCATGGTTGCATCAAGGTCTAGGGTTTGAATTCATTTGATATTCAATCTAAGTTAGAACAAGGTGTTTTGATTGATAGCGTTGGATAGTGAGTTGGTAATTAATAATAACCTCATCATACAACATAAATTATTCGGTCTAGAATCGTTAAAAGAATTGTTGTTTGATTGAAGAGTCTATTGATTTTCCAATGTGTGAATGTTGTGAACTTAACTATGTCTATGTAGTGATGGATGTGCTATTGAACTAGATTGTTTATCGAATGCGCAAAACCTGAATCCTTGGTGTGACCATCCTTTAATTACTTGTGTTAAATCAATCAATTTAGTTTTTACTTTTGCAACTTACTTTGTTTATACAACCCAATCAAAGAATCAATTTTACAAAATGTTCATGAATCAATTGACACTAAACACTAACCAAAAACTCTTCGTGGTTCGACACCCTGCTTATCCTTGCTAGTCTAGGGTAATTAGGAACATAAATTCTCTCTATCTTTGATCGGTACATCGACGCCGATCAAGGGGAATTCTTCGTAGCCTAGTTTTGGCATGAGAATAAGTATTGGTGTAAAATAATGATCACAGAAAGTAAAAGAGTACCTGGCATGAAATCTATATCGTCATTTGGTATTTAAACGAGTCGATCTTAAAAGATTACAAACGGCTCGACTTGGGTCATTTTCGTAAAATGTGTTAGGCTCATTTTTATTTGTGTTTAGGAGGAGGGGTTCTGCAATTCAAAATGAGAGTAACAACACACTTTGTTCTCCGTTTGCCTGTCATCCTCCTATAATTGGCTTTGGTTTTCTATGATATAAAATTCCCTATTGCTGCTCTTAAAAAATATGAATGATATTAGTTTCTACCTCTTCAGTTATAAAATAATGCAAATTTTGAAACCCATACCACCTATATTGCAAAATTATATAGATGTTAGGGTTGGTGGCAGATGCTTCCCAAATGGAAACAAAACACTATATATTACAAACTAAACTTTTTTGCTTTGAGCCAAGAATCCACAAGACTTTTCTGGCGACTCCACATGATCAGGAAGACAAGGAGATGAGGTGAAAAAACTAAACTTATGATCTCATTTATTTATTTAAAAGTGTTATACAACCAAAGTTTAGGTAAAATTTATATTTTGACTTGTATATTTTGACTTGTCACACAACTTTTATAATCAATTTAATTTGGGCATACATAAATCCCTAGAAAACATAAAAGCAATGAAGATTATCATATCAAATTAAGACTGAAATTTGAAAAGCAATTTTAGACACCAATCTCTATCTATCATGGTCTCAATCAATACTCTAGACTATCATCTGACAACTACTAGATCATCGGCGATAAAGGTGACAAACTATGAAGTTGATGAGTGGTTAAGCAACATGGTGTTGCATTTTATAGGTTCTTTGGTTGTGAAAGTCTTTTGACGTTGTTGCTAATTAACAATGAATTATTGACCAATGACAATAACTTATTAAGTTCTTCGGATGAAATACCACGTTTTTTTAAAGGCCAACAAAGTCGTCACGGGGCACCCGGTCCTCCAGGGAAAACCTGACCACCGACCCGCCGAATGCACGACAGTGAATAATCGGTAAAACCTGGTATCCTTCAAGGCTCGAACTTGTGACCATTAGGCCACAAGTCACCTGTCATTAGGCCTCCATACCACTTCACCAGAAGAGCCATGTTAACATATGCTTACATGAGTAGAGTCCGAGCAGACAAAGACAATGAATGCAATAAATAAAGAAGATAAATAATAAATACGATTGTACATATAAGTACCTCAAAATCGAAGATGATTGATAAGATAGAGGATTGTTGAAAATAAATATATATGCCAAAGACATTATAGCCCAGTGACATCTTTGTGGTGTGATAAGACTTAAGGACTATTAAGTCCTGGGTTTGAATCTCACAAGGGGGTTTTCTCATAATTATGAGTTTCCTCCTGAATTGGTGATTTGGTGGTGGAATATGATCGCATGGTAACGTTGGTGGCACGATGATACTCCAGTAGTCCGTGAGTGATTCTAATTTGTTTGTCGTTCAAAAAGAAAATAAATATATAATAAAATAACATAACATAACCAAATAAAAATGCAAAAATTAGTAAAAAAATTTAAAATTTGTTTATCTTTACCTTTCTATAACAAAACAGAAAAGATATGATATAAGCCCAGATTTTGCTATTAGGGAGGACGATATGTGTAATTAGCAGCATAATTTTTCGCCAAGGCTATCTAAGTGCCAAACAAAAATACTCTAAAGCTCCATCATCTAATTCTTAATCATCATCAAGCACTCACAACTCATCGTCTAGTGACACGAATAATTGTACCTTACAATGGGCCTGGTTATGGATTTGTTAGGCGCCCAAGAGTCCAAGACGCCAGATTTGGTTGATACTGATGTGCGCTTGGCTTGGGCTTTGGTCCAGTTTCGGGCCTTTGTCTAAAAATGAGCCTAGTTATGAACTTGTGTGTTTGGACTTTATACCATTAAGGCAGTGTGGCACAACTTGTTGTCCCGTTTGCCTACTACCCGCTGTAATTTTTCTATTTTATTATAAAAGTTTATATATCACATGAAAATAGTATCTATATTTTTTTTTTTGATCTAAATAATATTATAGCATAGATAAAAAACGCGACTAATTACATCAAGATAGCGGGCAGGCGGGCAACAAGCTGCGCCGCCACCCCTTTCTGGATAGCAAACCCTAACCTACTAAAAACGAACCCATGTCCCCCCGGAGTCGAGACACTGCTATGAATAACCCGTTGGACTCTAGTCAGGAAACGGATGGCTTCCGACGCCAAAGAGCCAAAGGTATCAAATGCCAGGGGAACAAAAACGTGTTGGTTCTCCTCGCAGGCTTTAGCATTCTTCTCAATTTTCTTCGCCTCTGCTTTCCGCACAGCTTGCCCTGCTAAAAAACCACTATCCCTCAAACCAACCAGAGGAGATACACCTGTTAGGTCGACGCAAGCGTGTTTCCCCCCGGCCCACCCAAAGACAAGCAGGTCTGCTGGACGTAGGGTGGATCTCCCGTCAGCGGGGTCCGAGAGGAAATTCACAGGAGCTTCCCTCTTGGCTGAGATCCCAGCCCTTCTTAAAATGTCCCAAAGAACGTCCCGGACCCAGTCATGCCTGTATTTGAAACCAGGCAACTCCTTACAATGAACCGCATGTTCCCCATATTTGTCCAAGCATGCCTTACGGCAAATCGGACAGACTTCATCTTCATGGTACATAGGGATCATCAAACGATATTTAAGAATTGCCCTGTATTCAACCCTAGACATGGTTTGGCCCAAACCTTCGATTGGGATAACATTTAGGAAATCTTGGGCATGGGGGCTCTGCAAGCATTCAATAACTGCCTTTTGGCGGGGGGATAGATCAAAAGTTTCACCCAGGCTCTGTGCGATTTTGCCAAAGAGGGCATTCGCCAAAGTTTTTTGAGGCTTTGGGGGGGCGGTGTCCTTGTTAGAAAAACCGTCCATATCAAAACCTGGGAGAAAGTCATTTATCCTTTCGAGGGCCTGTACGTAGTCCAAGTCCATGTCGACAACCCCACTATTCCTTAAGATGTGGTCTTGGAGATTCCAAGACTGAGCTCGCGATGCCACAAAAGCATACACCCCAACATCTTTTGCTGAGAGGAGCCCTAATCCTCCCAAACGCATCGGCAAGGATGCCAATCGCCACTGTAGGTCACCAAAGAACGGACCCCCACATACCACTATGTCTTCGATGGCTTCCCGCAGACCTTTGTCAAAACATGATACCGCTGCATCCGTCATGGTGGGTTGGCAGGTCCGCAAACCAAAAAGCAACTTAGCGACCCCCATACAAGATCTGAGCAAAAGGAGTTCACTTTGGGGATCCCTAAGGCAGGGCAAAAGTTTCATGAGATCAACCGCACGCGAGGCTCTCCGCTCCGCCAATTCCCGTATAAAGTAAGAGTCCCGACTAACAGCCCATCCAAGGAGCTTCACCCCTTTTTCTGGCCTACCAATCCCACTGGGGAAAAGCCCGTCCCTACGTTTCACCCCATTACAGGACGGCCAAAACACCTCAGTTTTCTTAATATTCAGTTGAAGCCCCAGGGATGGTCCCTCCTTCCGGATGATGTCTAAGGCATTCGCAACATCGATGGCATCACCTATAATTGTCCCATCATCAAGATACCACGCATGAAATGGGAGGTTACAATTTTCTTGCACTCGGAGAACCATAGGGTGTAATGCCAAGGCGAAAAGGAGGGGACCTAAAGGATCCCCTTGCTGAACCCCCGTAGTGGCCCCGATACAATCATTACCAACATACAACCTAGCTGGCTGGGCATATAAGAACTGGACCCACAAATAGATAGACGGGCAATGCTGGAGAACTTCTCGGAGAAGGGCAGTGCGGTCTATCATGTTGAACGCGTTTGAAAAATCCACAGTGAGCATAGCTAAAGAACCGTCTTCATGGAAGGAGTTAAGGAACCTGTTAGCACTGTGGAGCACCGCCTCTGCCCCATTAGGAGTCCCCACCCCAAATTGGAAGTCCCCCAAGTACTTAGCCATTTCCTTACCAACCTTCCTCATTGCCACTTTAGATACCAACCTACGCCAAATGGCCCCTATTGCAATGGGTCGGATCCCGTTATCAGGTTTCAAAAGAGGGGTAAGGGGGGCCGAAGCAATAAATTCAGCAAGCACCCTGGGACACAACCCCCCCAGCCATAAGTTGACGACTTCAGTAATAGCTGAGAGCAAACCCGTGGAAGCCACAGACCCCTCTCCACTAAGGGCGTCCAATAGATACTGGGCTCTCAAACCGTCCCTCCCGCAGGAAATCCCTTTAGGGAAGGATCGGATGCATCGTAGCACACAGTCCTCATCCACCACAAGCGCGGGCCCGATGTCGGAGTAAGAGGGCAAGGACGGGGGAGGCAACACTGGATGTTTATCAATGAGGGCTTTCATGGTAGAATCCCCAAAAGGAGCAACCCCACTAGAGCACAACACCTTGACAGCAGCTGTGAAATGACCATCCCGTACTTTCCGGAGGCACTGTTTGACATTGGGACTCTTTTCAGTAGCCTCACTCCCCACTGCTTCCTCCTTGATAAAAGAAACACCTCCTGCGGAATCGAAGAGAGAAGGAACAAGATCTGCAAACCCAGAACCGTCTTTCCACAAAGAAAGCGCTTGCAGGATGCTGCAACACTGCATTGATTTCCTATTCCCAGACCTCCGTTCCTGCCTAGTGGACGGTTTGACCACCGGCAGGGTACATCGAGGCAATAAGAGCAGTTTGACCCAACTTTCTACGGAACCTGGTGAAGCCACCACTTTGCGCAAGGCACCCGTCAAGGCCTGGACAAACGCCAACCGACAGCTTGGGGGGATGCTCTTGACAGTTTGAATGGGCAGTGAGAAAACCTTTTCTAAGAGGGATATATCCCCAACCACTCCTCCTGAAGGACCAGGTTCCATGTCCACAGTCACGTGACGAGGTTTCTGGATTCCAACAATGAAATCTTCCACATCTCCCGTAACCACAGAGAAGTAGAGGACGTCATCAGCACTGTGAACGCACCTTTTGCTGAGAGCATGCATCACCATGCACCTCCCACATAGCCATTTAGCCCCATCCCTAAGAGCGCCTCCAACTTCCATAAAAAGGTCCAAGTCTTGGGAGATTGCATCTTGCAAAGACGCCCTCCTTTTTTCTGTCTTGAAATGAAAACCCTGCATGTGCTCAAGAAGGCGTAAAAACCCTGAAGACCCCGGTTTACCATCTTTACACTCATGGAAAAGCTTAAAGGGGCATGTTCTTAAACCACTACTCGAGCCAGGGTCACAAACTCCTTTTTTAACATTCCGGTCCCTTTTATTAGGAGCCATATGCACGCAAACACCAAATCTAATAACAGGCAAGATAAATAAGAAACCCCAACTCGAGGCAAGTCGGGTGCAAATAACGCAGGCCTAAACCACACCCCCGCAAGAAGAAAGGAGTCTGGAGGGGAGCAACCAAAAATTGCTCACCTCCTACCCGCCAACCCCTCTTTTTTTTTTTTACGTCATCTGGCCTCGTCTGACGATGCTGACGAAGAGGCGTACTGGAGGGAAGCTCCAAAATCTATTATAGTTATTATTATTATTATTATTATTATTATTATAATGTTAATATTTATGATTATTATTATTATGTTATTGTTATTAATATTATTATATTATGACTATTACTCGGAGTTTGACTACAAAATAGCAAAACAAAGTCACCAACTGAAATAACAAACAAGTTGTTATCCAGGCGATTAGGGAAGGCGATTATGAAAGTCAGGGCGATTAGGGAAGGCGATTAGGGAAGGCAGGGCGATTAGGGAAAGCAGAAACAGCAAGTTGTAAATTATTACACCACCAGTACCACCAATTTAAGAGCATCATCACCCTTAAAACCTAAATACGCTTAAATACACTTAAATACTCATACAACTATATTTTTAATCTCTTTTTATTATATTAATACCATAATATGCCTTAATAAATTAGTTATCTTATAATCAATTTAGCTTTTCTACGTAGAATGGCAACCTAACACCAATCTAACCTACTTCTATTTCTACTGCATAGTACACAACGGAAATTAAACCCTCAACCTCCAGCACTGAGGCACTACTTAAAACATGATGATAAGATTGAGCTAAATTTCTTTTGATTATAATCAAACAACAACAACCAAGGCCAGTAAATCCCACTCATAGTGGCGCTATTGGTAGGGTATGTGGATGGTGAGATGTAGGTAAAACCTAACGCTTATCCTTAAGGATATAGGAACTGTTTCCAAAAAGACCACTGGCTCCAAAACAGACCCACGAAACAACTAAAACACCATGTTTGAAACCCTACTAATATATAAAGAAACCTGCGCACGCCATCATACAACTTATGAGTATAAAACACAATAGGATGATCAGATTCAGATTGCCAAGGGTTGGTTAGTTGTGCTTCCTTTTCTATATCGCTTGCCAATTGTTGTTTTATGAAGAAATGGGATATAAAAAAAATAAAATAAATATGTAACTACTTTAAATTTTTGAGTGGATTATCAATATCAAAAAATATGAATTTTGTAAATAACAAAATATCGAGTTTGAAAAAGTAAATAAGATGTTTTTTTAACAGAGAAGGGGATACTTTTATTTCACGAAAAAACAAATAAGATGTTAAGATAAAATAAATTCAAATCCGATTTAACTACCAATCCGGTTCGTCCATTCAAATGGTCTGACCCCTATTGGGTTTTAGAGGAAGCCTAACTAGGTACTCCCTCCGTCCCAATTTAAATGTCCTAGTTAAAAAACACACATTTTAAGAAATATTTTGTTTGTATGTGGTAAAATGACAATAATATCCTCAAAAGTGGTGATTGTGTTTTGTCTTTTATTAGCAAAATTGGAAATTACATTTCTATTTTTGGAAAGGAACATTTAATTTGGGACAAACAAAAAATAAAAGTAGGACATTTAAATTGGGACAGAGGGAGTATCTTGGTAGTTTCTGTCCAATTAAAGCAATTCAGAGTTTCAGACCAACAATTAATTAAATTAAAATAGTTTTAAACTTGAGTTATTCAACATATGCAGGTGACTAAGCGAAAAATGTGTGAAAAAAAAACTCTTGGGCGTGGAAAAGAAAATATCTTCCAGCCGTACCTAAAAATTATTTTTCGTTTTCTTGTTATTTTTCTTTATTGGTTAGGACATCACCCTAATAGGCTCATCCACTTTCGAGTTCGAATCCGAGTACCATCGGGTATTGCAACCCTCTCGGCCCGAAGGCCTTAATCACCAATTTTGCAAATAGCGAGGATCGAACTGGAAACTTCTCAAACGAAAAACCATGCAAAAATGTTAAACCCTTCCATCTCGGACTAGCTAGCTGGCTATCATTGGCTTTTCATTTTTCTTATTAAAAAATGTGTACATAAGTGCGGAGGGGAGGGGAGGGGGTTGGGGTGATTATTAATGAGTTATAAAACTTATAAACCAACCAATAAAATGTACCAACAAACTTTTTTAATTTACAACCAAATAGGCAAATATGAACAGGGAAAAGTACAAGAGCACATCTTCGGTATTCAATACAAAAAAATATTGGTCAATGCTACCTATATGACTGGTCCCACTAGTTAGTAATTACATACTTCTTTTTATGGCAATTTTATATATTCATGTTAATCTTTATAATAAAATGTTACACACATTTGTCAGGTTTTGTGTATTGGGTTGCCAAATTTGGATCTGTTTCTAGCAGATCGTCAACTGAGAGGTGTTTGGATCTGGAAAAATTATCAAACTTGTAAAGCTAAAGAATAAATAGTAATTGAATTTCAGCCTTTAACAAAATGGACATTCACGATTCAGAAATCTTCTACCCAAACTTGTTAAAGGTGCAATGCGCATTTAAGGCGTCAAGGGTAGGCCTTGAGACTCAGTGCAAGGCGCTTAATAAGCAAGAGCTTTTTTAAGCGAGGGACACGGTATAAAAATACATTTTTAGGAGTTTTAAACATGTTTTGGGATTTTTTTAGGGTTAGTTTAAGTTGTTGTAGTTGATTATAGACTTGTTTAGGGCTGATACAATTAATTTCAGACCTGTTCAGACAATTGTTAGTCGGAATTCCGTCAGAACTTAGTCTTGAAAATGCGCCCGAGTGCCTGAAAGTAGGGCTTTTGAAGCGAAACGAGAAGACTAAGTTGAGTCTGAAAAGTAGGCCTAGACGTGCGCCTGAGTTGGATTTAACAACAAAGCTTCTACCAAATGAGTTTTGCCGGTTGGGGCGGCTAAGACATAGTCCCCGTTTTTTGTGGTTGGCTAAACCTTCGCCCGTGGTTTTTACAAAAAAGGGGGCTAAACCCATGTTTTTTGAACCTTAGCCCTCGTTTTTGAATGTTGGCTGAAGCTTAGTCCGCACTTTTAGAGACGATTAAAATTAAATTAATGTTTTGGCTAAGCAAAACTTGGTCTAACTTAAGTAGTTTGGTGATTTTTTTCTTTGGTTATATATACATGTGGATGTAAGTTTCAAATATGCATAGAAATAATCACATAACTTAATTGACGATTGAATCGTATAGTTAGTAACAACTTGTTTCGTACATTTACGTTTTAGTTTTTTTCTTTTTAACAACCTCATGTTACCCTTATGTAAGTCTTATGTAAGCTTTTCGGTACCCAATTCATTCCAAACACATCAAGAATTATAAAAACATGGTACAAAATCACAAAACCATTAGAACTTTGGTTTCACTCATCAAACTATTATCATTATTTAAAAGTTAAAACTGATTAAGAACATATAACACATCATTAGAATTGAATTTGATATATGATACAATATTCAAACCTTTAAGAATCATATTTTACTTTCATCAATTAACATATAGATACAAAAAACACATATAAATGTCCCATTTCAAAGTTTTCCAAATTTGATAATATGTTATTTTTTTTTTCCAAAAAATAAATTTCATTACCATACTTTCAATGGGTATTTATGTATTGAATCATTCCATGGGTTATCGGATTCGGGTTCAGAATCTCTTATCCATTTCCACACTAAGCTACCCACCTTGAACCCGGTCCCGAATGCAATCATCCACATTTTATCACCATTTTTTACCCTCCCCTTTGCTTCAAAATAACCCAACTCGTAGAACACTAGACTGCTTGATGTATTCCCGAACCGGTTCAAAGTCATTCGGGCCGGTTCGGTCACCGAGTCATCAAATTTCAAAACTCGGCCCACTTGCTCGATCACAGCCTTCCCACCCGTATGCACACATATATGCTCGAAAGCCGTAGTGAAGTCAGGCACGATAGGCTTCATTTGCCCGCCCGACATAGCCATTGTCATCGCGGAGTAAACATACCGCACGAGTTGACTCAGTGGCAGGACTCGCGGGGCAAGGACTTTAATGTGATGTCTTAGGTGTAATCCCGCTACTCTTATTAAATCTTTGGTTAATGAAACCCCGGTTATTCCTTTCTGGTCCTCCTCTTGGAAAGCCGCACGGTAGGCCGAGTCATCGGCCCCGTGGTGGGTCCTCAGAGAATGGATAAGCTCCATTTTTGCTGAGGACCGACGGGAGGGGTCGTTGGTAATCATCGCGGCCGCACATCCAACGCGAAATATGCAATTTGTTACAAGCATCGATCTTTCTTCACCTTCGTACCTGAAATGAAATGTAAATAGTGTGAGATTTTTATATATATATTTTTTGAAAGACTTAGTTCAGTGGAAATCTTTGTACAACCCTAACATAGCGATCCCAAGTTTGAATCCCTACCCACACACCGGTGTTCTCCTTGCTTAGGCTAAAACCGTCACGTGTCCAGCCTTGTGCATCGAGTTTGCACTAGTGTAGTTATATAAATCTTTGGTGTGAGATTTATATAATTACACCAGTGCAAACCCGATGCACAAGGCTGGATTTGGGGGTGTCATGCCAACTTAGCACGTTGGGGCGAAACTAAGGGGAGAAGGGGGTCCGCTGACTAAGATCCCAGAATTTGTTAGATTTTTATATATAAATTTTGTTGTAACAAGTATTAAAGAGAATCCGGACTAAAAACATCTAATTTTTTTCCAATGTTGTAACTATTATAACTTTTATATAGTTATAGTTAGAGAGTAGTGAAGAGATGCCTCAACTAATTACGTAGGAGGTTAACAACCATTTTAGGTTATCCTTTTCCTAAAATAAGCCTTGTTTAACTAACTTACGTATAAATCTTTAAAAAAATATTTACATAAATAAATAAAACCCTACGCATTTAACACAATTACTAAAAGGGTGTTACTAAACGTATCCCTGCAACATAACACGAGGGAAGGCCCACTACCACTCTTAAAAATTAATTTCCACTCACATAAGTTACGTTAAGTTTAGTATAGTACAAAATAAAGAGGGGTACGTTTAGCATACCAGTTTAACGTAATGCTCTCCGTTATAACAACAAGAGCATTCTGAATTTTCCGGCCACCACCGCGTAAAATCCGGTGAGCCAAATCGATCGAAAGCACGCCTGAACTACACCCCATTCCACTAAGATTATACGTTTTCACGTCGGGTCTTAAGTTATACTTATTCACAACAAGAGCCGAAAGAGAGGGGGAGGGTGAAAAACTTCCACATGTAACAATGACCACGTCGATTTCCTGTGGCGAAACATTAGTTTTCGCCAGTAGGGAATCGACGGCGGAGAATATCCCTTCCTCCGCCTCTTGCACCGCGCTTTTAAACGTGGGAGTTTGTTCTTTTTCGAACATAAAAGGCGGTGCATACGTGTCGTTTCCCAACCCGGATTTGTTGTAAATATTTAACATGAATGTTATAGGCTCCGGGTTGGTGAAACGACCTTCATGAAGGACAAAGTTATTAGCCAAATCGTACGTACATTTACGGTCAGGTGGCGGTAGGAAGGTGGAATAGTTAAGTAAAAGGACTGGGTGAGGGCGGGACCGTAGGTGGAGTAGGAATATGACAAAGGTGGCTAGGGAGGCGACCGCGGTTAAGCCAAGGTGCGCGGTCAGGAAGCGAAGAAAGGCGGTGGTGATCGGGTGCGTAGCGTGGAGGAGGAAGGTGGCGGAGAGGAGGGTGAAGAATATTATTTGCAACCGGCGATGGATGGGCAAGGAGGAGAGTTCCATGTTAGGTTAAAGGTTAATAATAATAATAATATTGTACAAGTGTTGTTTAATGTAGGTTGTTCAAGTTACAAAGAGGTTGCATGGATGAGAGGGATATGTATGGGAATTTATACAAAAATATTGTGGGCTAGCTAGTGTATGGACTATGAATATGTGAAATTACTAATATGGCCAAGGGATATAATGTCTAATTTAGTGTACACAACTTTAAATTACATTTGTTACATTGTTACATTGTTAATGTAACACAAGCACAAGTGGTTTGGATACTAACTAGATTTATAACATTTATTTTAGGGAAAAAAATTTAGTTACCTAAATATGTTGTTTAAGAGTTGACAAAATGTCAAGAGTACGTGTTTGGTAGAGTTTCTACAAACCCAAACATATGAAACTGATTAATAGTTTTATATAATATTTTTTTTTTGGTTTAGAATTTAATACAATTTTTTTTATTATTACTACACCTAAATAACGATCGATTTGGTTTAGGGTTCTACAAATTTGTAGTTAGCGGGTCATCTCAAAATCCGGAAAGTGAAAACTTCTAATCTGTTTGATTATACATATGGATTGGTTGTCGTTATAAATATAGATCTAAAACATTCAAACTATTTATAAAATCAAACCTAACTAACAAAAATTAGATTTCTGCTGAATTAGATATTTACAATTCAATTATGATTGTTACCTAAATATATAATACCTTTAAAGAGGAGATGTGTTTAAAGTAAAAATTAATTTTTAAAAGGCATAACATGTGTTTTTTGACATTTAGATGCATTAAATGGTTATGTAAGGATCCAACGCCCCCCAACGTGCAGGATTATGGAGCTACAGTGATGATATACTGCTTACTGCCCAAGTTATATTGTGGGCTGAAGTTGCTGAACCAGTAATATTAATTCCCATGAATAAAATCATAAATCATTCACACCAACTTGCATTGGTTAGATTACATTCAACTTGTAACGTAACTTACTTAAAGTGGTAAATAAGTTATATTTTGTTTTATTTTACGAACCTTATCTTTTTAATTTTGAATGAAAAACGTTACGTGCTCTTAAATTACACCAAATAAATCATAATTTACTCTTTGTTTGAGATTGAACCAAGACCTTCTATTAAGAAGCAAGAGCCTCTACCAACAACCGAGTGAGCTCGCCTCAATTTGGCCTATAAACTTGTATTTGCAAATAATATAATTTAGGATATTCCCTCTCTATATATTAATTTGGAACATGGGAAACTGTGGAGGAACTATAAGTACTCCGATAAAAATGAAAAAGACATTTTGATTAGATTATTATTATTGTACGTACGTGTTTGGGCCAAGTTTCTCTCTTACATGTAAGAAGGATTTTTTTTTCTTTTTTTTAATGGCATGTGAAAAAGAATTTGACCTGAAAAAAGATGTAGTTGCGGGAATAAATTGCGGTAGTATGCAATAAAGTGATGTCTGGTAGTAGTCATCGACATAAGAGTTGTTTTAGATTAGCCACATCTTTATTTAATATAATACTATATTATTCTTATATTTATTCATGGTGTAAATGAATACTAACTTCGTTACACCATAAATAAATATAATATAATGTGCATTGACTTTTTCTTTCTCAAACACTTATTTATTAATAAATATATATGATTCTATAATAAATCACAAAATGGGTTGGTGGTGGAGTGATTTGTGATGCATTTGTATTCCCTAAGGTCTCAAGTTCAAAACATAGGAAGTGCAAGTTTTGTTTAAAGGTTCAAACACTTTTTTTAATATATGATTTCATAATAAATAACAACATGGCTTAGTAGTAGAGTGCTTTGTGGTGCATTTCTATTGTTTAAGGTCTTAGGTTCGAAACATGAGAAGGGCAAGGGGCAAGTCCATTTTATTATTCACAACATGTTATTAAGTAATAAATATAAATATACTCATGTTTGTGTGAGATGTTGTTTTTAAATTATGATACGAAAATTGGTAGTTACTTGGTTGAAAATAGTTTTTCAGTGTTTTGGATACGACAAAATCGTAAGGCGCGTAACGCGCACCTTTAAAGACACTAGTTTTATTTATCAATACAAAAAAAAGTACGTGTAGGAGACCCTCTGACCCTGGTATCCTTTTTGGATACTGATCATCCCACCCCACAAAGATTATGATCCCAGTAAAATACCTCAAAGTGATGCTCATAAGGATCGAATATTCGAAACTGATTTGTTTGTAAGGATTCGGTTATTGAATAAGGAAAGGATGGAATAGAAATGAGAGGGAATTTTAAAAGTTGGTTAATAAACACAAACTTTAGACCATTTAACAATGTGCATATGTACAAACTATATATACTAGGGAAGCAGTGTGTTATGTATCGACACAACCGTTCACAAACAACATAACCAACCTTAACTAACTTTATGAAACGGCATGTAACATAACCGTTCATAACTAGACTTAAACTTAGGACATAATAATAATCTTAACATATGTACATAATTTATCTAACACATGTTACTAAATCAAGATTATCTTCCAACAATTTCTCCCCTAATCCTCCCCTAATCCTGATGTTGGTAAACACCTTCTTCTTGTTCATTCTTCACTAGATGATGATCTTGATCTTTTCTTCGGGGCAGGTCTTCATTATCCCACTCGGTCCTTTTCTTCTTGTGAACATTGCTTGCTTCGGTTTCCACTTCGATCACTAGTTCTCGTCCTTTGTATTTTAGATGATACCACTCAATCATTTCTAGATAACGGACGTATACTTACCTTAGATTTCGTGTAATGTCATCTTTTGTCACTAGACTCGGTAATCCTCTTCCATATCTCATTGACATGGCGACCATCGTCCAATTCTCATCCTTGGTCACTTTTTCATAATCACCAAATACTTGTACCGTCTTGTAAAGATCAACAACAACAACAACCATACACAGTCAATCCCACAAATGGCAAGCTACATGTAGGGTCTGGGGAGGGTGAGATGTTAGCAAACCTTACCTCTATCCCTGGGAATAGAGAGGCTGCTTTCAGAGAGACCCTCGACTCCAAAAAAACAAAGGACCAACAAATGAGCTACGAAGAATAGTAATAATAATAATCATAGGAAAAATAATAATAAATAAATAAAATAAAAGTGAGACAATAATCAATGATGTGGGTATAGAGTACTATAACTAAAACACGTTCAACAGCAAACAACATATTTGCGCAAAAACACTAAAGACAATCACCTGTAGAGTCCTTCTACAGTGTAAACAAGCCTACGTCCCTGAGACAAACTAAAGCTCTATTGTACTCACCCTAAAAGTCCTTAACCTTAATCCTACGCCTCCATGAAGTCCTATCTTGTATCATGTCCTCAGAGAGGTGCAACTCTAACAAATCATGCCCAATTCGTTCCTCCCAGGTCAATTTTGGTCTCCCTCTACCTCTCATCCCCTCCCCTCCACGGTAATAGTTTCAACTGCTCTAACTGGTGTCGATGTCTGCCTTCGCTCCACATGCCCATACCATCTCAATCTACCTTCCTGGATCTTATTTGATATACTAGTCACTCCTAACCTTTCCTTAAAGACCTCATTTCTTATCCGATCTAACATTGTGCGTCCACACATCCACCTCAACATCCTCATCTCTGCCACCTCCATCTTGCGCGCTTGTGTCTTTTTTATGGCTCAACATTCTGAACCATATAGCATAGCGGGTCTAACTGCTACTCTATAAAATTTCACTTTAAGTTTAGTTGGGAATCTCCTGTCACACAAGACTCCACTAACCATTCTCCACTTAGTCCAACCACTTTGGATGCGATGGGTAACCCGTTTCATCTCTTGGTGGGATTGGCGCTCTAATTCTTATCTTTAAGAAATCTTTCATAAACCAATCAATAGTCCTTTCTAGTTCTAACTCGAACTTTCTTTTGTATCTTTCAACTATGGTAGATATATGGATTAAATCCAAAAATACAACACAATCTTGAAATTTCATACCTTCGGTTGGATACATAATAGGACCTTTTCTCCATGAATCCTTCGGCCTTATCTTTGTTAATGGAGAAATCATCAAAATGTTTGAATACGGAAGCCCTTTCTTTGTCTTCCTTTGTTAAAGTGTGATCTTGATCATTTCGGTCCTGTTCAATGGTTTTCTGATGCTCCTCGTCATCGCTTTCTGCATGGCAGGTTTGTTTTCCTTTGTTTCTTGGATATTTAAACGTAAAGTGGTCTTCTCCTTTGCAGATTCGACATGTAATGATCTTTACTTTCTTCACTTCGGTTCTTACTGGCTTTGAGATGTAACAAACGTCCCCTTAGAATGTGATTTTATAGCCGTATTGGGTTAACCTTTCTACACGCAATATGTTCTTTCTAAGTGTAGGAGTGTAGTAAACCGAATTGATTTCATGCACTTGTCCGGAACTTGTAATGATCACACTTCCTTTGCCTCGGAACTATTCTTTCCTATATCCGTCCGGTCACCTCCCTCTCCAAATGAATTGTCCAATAAAGTGAACAAATGTTTATTCCCACATCCTTGTTCTTTCCATGTGAGACTCGCATACCATATGTCACCCCAACCTTGATTATTGGTGCCTTTCACCATAAATTCCACTTTTCCTATTTTCTTCGGACAATCTCTTTCATAATGGAATGGTTCCTTACAAAAACTGCAACATAGGCTTGATGGATACTCGGGGATCTCTTCCTTTTTTCATGTTTGCCGATTGTGTGTAGCCCTCTTCTTCGGATCTTCTCTGATCACCGGTCTTGTTGATGTTGATCCAATATTGAACTTTCCAAATTGATGTGTAATGGATCTTTGATCCCTGCTTGATCTTCTCGATTTGCCCTCACGACCCTTCCATACAGATGACCCACATGGTCATAATAATCTGGGATTAACGCTTCCTCGTCTTCTGTCCCATATCTTCTGTACACATCACTTGATTCGCTCTCATAGTTGAATATACCACATGTCTTTTGGGTCGTTGGCTCTGATGCCATGTTCGAAACTAATTTGTTTGTAAGGATTCGGTTATTGAATAAGGAAAGAAGTGAATGGAAATGAGATGGAATTTTAAAGGTTGGTTAATGAACACAAACTTTAGACCATTAACAATGTGCATATGTACAAACTATATATACTAGTGAATCGGTGTGTTATGTATCGACACAACCGTTCACAAACAACATAACCAACCTTAACTAACTTTATGAACCGCATGTCACATAATCGTTCATAACTAGACTTAAACTTAGGACATAATAATAATATTAACATATGTACATAATTTATCTATGTTCCTAAATCAAGATTATCTTCCAACATCGAACCTGTATCCCCCTGTGCACAACACTTATCACTGATAGTGAGTGCCACTGGATTATAATCCCATTGTTTATTTTATCAATACAAGTCATGTAAAAACTAAGATTAATATAATAAAAGACTAATATACTTATTTTTCTCAAAAAAAAAAAAAAATCACCTACAACTTGTAACAAGTATAAGGAAAACTCATTATATATTTTGTGTTAAAGTGTCTTAAACTTATCTTTTGTGTTGTTTTGGCTAATAAAAAATCAAACATAACAATTTAAAACAAAATGTAATGTATTTCTAGCCAAATATGATGAATAAGTTTAAAAAAATGATGATTACGTATCAGTTCTTAATCCTTCTCATAAAAATGTTCATTTATACATATATAGTGGGGGATCATTAAATGGTAGAACATTGAATACTTTAACTCTTCTCACGTTAATAATTATATCCTTAATCAGTTAGTCATTAATCTTCATCCTATACATATAAAAATTTATCCTACAAATATTAAAATTCATCCTACATATATCGAAATTATCATACGTTTATCCTACACATATCAGAATTATTATGTGTTTTATCCTAGACATATACAAATTCATCCTACATATATCGAAATTATCCTTCACTTTAAATTACGGTTTCTTTAAAAGAATTTATTTTGAAAATAAATTATAAGTTTCATTTATTTAACTAGTTTAGGAGAGTTACAATAAATTAATCAATTATTTAACATTAAATACAATTATTAAAATGGAGGACTTTTATTGGTTTGAACTATGTTCTATTTAATCTTACATAACATTTTCTTCTCGTTTGAACTCTCCCATTACAATGTCGTCGTTATCGCAATAGCTTGTCGCAGCTAAGCTTTGTCGATTATGGTCCACGTGTTGCCGCTAAAGATACCATATCTCCACTATTGCAATCGCTTGTCGTTGATAAAGCTTTGTCGCTAATGGTCCACGTGTCACCGCTAAAGATATCATGTTGCTACAATCACAATCGCTTGTCGCTGCTAAAGCTTTGTCACTAATGGTGCACGTGTCGCCGCTAATGCCTTGTCGCTGATATTGCCTTTATTCCTGCATTTTCCATTATGATCCCTGTTTTAATGTAAATAAAACATGCCATTTTTTGGTCCAGGACACGCAAAACTACATGATCATATACATCTACGTCACAAACATTACAATTCGGGTCGTTAAAGTTACAAAACGTCTCAAATTAATTAATGTTTTACATTGTCTACATCATACCATCATCACAATCATCTGGTTCATAATTTTCGCCATCAAAATTTGATCCATTGGTGATCGAACCCATAAAGTTTTGTAGTTCACTTCTAAAATGTGGGCTTTGGAACAAACCCGCAACTTACTCCTACGATAATATCAACATTAACTAAATGAGCATACTATCAATCAAGCCAAACTTACAAAACTACTAACATTTACCAACATAAACTAAATTCTATCAATCTCCTAACAATTACCAAAACATCAACATTAACCCAATTCGCAAACTACCAATACAAACTACTAACATTTACCAACATAAACCAAATGATACTAACTTAGGTTTGTTTACCAACTTCTGAATGGGTAAGTGTTCAACCAGTAAGAGATCTGAGCCACTAAATGTTGAACCTGTAAAAGGTCCGAACCATTCATACTCAGGATAATGCTTTCCCATTCAAAGTTAAATGTCTAGCCGATTCATACACCTGCTCACGAAACAAACAGTCTGAATGAACTATGTTTGACCAATTCAGATATATGTCCCATTAAGAGCTGAAACAAACAAACCCCTTAATTTACCAATTCTACTAACTTAATTTACCCAACTACTAATACCAACATAAACCAAATTTACCAATTCTACTAACATTTAATTTACCAATTCTACTAAAATTTACCAATCTACTAACAATTGCCAATATAAACAAATTACCAAAGCACCGATCAACATGAAATGGATGTATAAAGGCTAGAAATATATGAAATAATTAATGGTTCAGTTAATTTTGGTTAACCAAGGATGCAAAAAACTGATAATCAATTTTCATTAGTTCGGATTTTGTTTAATTTTAGTTCGGTTGCATCGATATTTGGTTAACGGTTTGGTTATTGCTCACCCTAATTGTGTTTATCAATTTTTTTCTATATTAGAAAGATTCCAATGAAGTGATGTTTTACTTGTTTTCTCTATTGGCCCTTAAATAATGAAATATTAATACAGAACTCAACAAAATACTATGTTTCCAAAGAAAATCCCCTTTATGTGCTTGTTTAACGATATTGCATCATTGGTTCATGATTGGTTACGATTGATGGGGACAGAAGAATGGACTTTGTCTTCTAAAGAATAAATCCGACGTCAGCCAACACTTTTGATATATCATATATCGATTACTTTATTCATGTATTGCTTATAAATTGTTGAAATAGATTGACATGTTTGAACCGAATTAACTTGGTCGGTTTAAAAGGTTTGGATTCATATAGTTTAGTTTACATATTGGTTTTGACTTTGATGATATAGTGATTTATTGTTCTCGCAACTAACTGATTGAAACTTGCAACAGATCTTGTGTAAACCGAACACTTTGTTTCACATTTATTACATATATATATTATTTGTTGAGTATGCATTTATGTAGTTGTATTATATTATGGATACATTTTTGTTTATTTTAAAAAGTTTGATACAAACTATCAGTATGACATGAAATATGACCTCACAGTGGTATCTCTTTTGGTTAGGTTAAGGGAAACATGGTTTGTAGCTGGGCAAGCATCGAGAAAGGCGAAATCGAAGAAAGTAGAGAAACATGCTAAAGCATGTGCAGAGAACCAACATGTCTTTATCCCATTGGCCTTTGATACGTTTGACTCCCTAGCGCCAAAGCTATTCGTTTCTTGACCAGGGTCCAAGGGCCGTCCACAGCAATAGTTCATCTCCGGGGGGGGGGGGGGGGGGCAAGGATTTGTCTTTAGTAGACTAGAGTTCGCAATTCAGAAAGGAGTGACGACGCAGCTTGTTGCCCGTCTACCTTCTTCTATTGTGATGTAACTTTCGTATTTAGTTTTAATAAAATTTAAATGTCAATAAAAAAATGCCCAAGTAAAAACCAACCATTCCGAAGGACTCACGCTACCCGTCTATATATATTGTCATTTCTTAAAACCATATTTAACGAGTTAGCGGATTAATCTAAAGTTTTCATGAGTGTCAACTAAAAGATTTCGTGAATTGTGAATACCGGGGTTCATATTATGGTTTTCCAACATCATTTGATTGTGATAGAAAATTAGAAATATAGAAAACGATTGATGTTTGTTTCCATTAGCATTTAATGTTTACAGGCCTTTTTTATGGTCAATATTTTGCATGATATTTGGTGGACGTCGTCTATTACTGATCGAGTACCTTTGACATGTTTTTTTCTTATAGATAAATAACTCATGGTTAATCTGATAACTAGCTAGTTGCATACCTGAAAGAAGTCTAGATAAACTTAATATTGAAATTAAATGCATCACTTCGACCATAAGTCCATATGTGCGACTTCTAGGCCACCTTGTGTTTTCCACTAGTTCTAAATGTATACGCGTTGTCAGATAACTTTTTATAATAATTTTATTTTATTTTTTTAAGAAAAAGATAACTTTTTATAATAATTTTATTTTATTTTTTTAAGAAAAAATAGTAAAGTTTAAATCGCTAGTATTATAGTTGCTTCAAAATTGTTACAAGTACGTATGGTTTGAATATTTAAAAATCGGTCACTGAAAGAAAAGCAAACACGTTTCATATATTAAAAGAAGCATTACTATAAATTATCTTTTAAAAATTTATATTATTAAAATATAAGTATAATAAATTTTAGTAATAATAAACGATTCAAACTTGAACTCAATAACGCGTCAAACTCAATCTTCTAGAAATAAAGTTCAAGACTAACAAATTGTATCTTAATTTAAAGAACCGAGCTCGGCAGCTCGTTGTACCCTAGTTACACATCTCATTTTCTGTTTCTGTAAACGAAAAACATAAGAAAAAGGACATAATCGTCTTTAATCAGATACAAAATCTGATGGTCCCAAAGGAAAAATCGTCTAGACTACGGGGCAAAGGAAAGACACACGCATTATTAACATCTCGACATCACATTTGTGTGTTATACGAGTGTATTGTATATTGTATATTAATAGTTTTTGTTGAAAGTCTAGATGTGTACTAATTTTGTTTGGTTAAAATAAAAGCTAAACATTATGTTTCAAGTAATATATATTGTACATTAAATAAGCTAAAGATTATGTTTCAACTTTACTGAATTTCTATGATTCACTTTTAATAGCTAATCACATACTTTTATTAATTCTTTGCATTTTAATTTGGTGTTTGCTATTTTTATTATATGATCTGATCCGAACCGTTTAACCGGACTGAACAAAAGACAAACTGAAACTTAGTGATAGAGAGTTGGTTGTCCATCTCTCGAAAATTTCCGAACCCATAAAATAAATTCCTAGCTACGCCACTGATTTACTAGACTTATAATAAAATAAATTCAAGAATTAAATTTTGGTGAGCTTAAGACATAATCCTTTCTACAATTACTTGCCGCTATCGGTATATATAGCAGCATTTTGATTACAAGAGTGTAATAAAAATAATAGTATATTTTATTTGATATTTGGATTTTTTTGAACGGCTAATTTCCTTCCTTATTCTTTACATTTTTTTTTGTCTCTTATGAGGCTTAAACTCTCACCGTTCCACCGTTCCTTTGAAATCCCAGCATTTTATCACCACACACAAGGCTTGGGGCGATATTTGGAATTTATATGTTTAAGATATTTTGGTAACTATAAGACATTAATGTTGGCTCAAACTTTTATGAACTTTCATGGTTTTATGATCAATTGTGTTTTCACTTCTTCACATGGTGTCATTACTAAGTGTCACACGTAGACAACAAAGACCCGCATTCTCAAAGATAATCGGCTAGTTTAGTTTGTATTCTGTTTTTTGGGTGTAAAATTCCCAGGTAACCACTTGTTTAATGGGCTTGGGGTGATGTCTGATCTTGATCTTGTTCTGATTACGTTTTATTTCCTGCTTGTAAACTTTGGGTTGTAATCTTAGGGTGAATAATAAGTGCTGCGTTGTTTGGTCAAAAAAAAAGATAAGACTATCCGTTGTCGGTCGTGAGGAGCAGGTAGTGCCACAAACTTCACTATCAAGTAACCCGGTCACTTGACCCCGTTGTGGTGAGGGTGAGCACCTGCGTGACCAAAGCACTCTATCTCCGTTAATGCATGTGACCACCGTCGCTTGTGCTCGGCGCGGCTGTTCGCCGTTAGTGTTTTGGCTGGGGGTGTGAGCACGGGATGAAACCTCCCTCACGTCGGAGCTCGCTTACGGCCACACAGACGTCTAAATAATATAGGTGCTACTTGACCAGATGAATAACACTAGGCCCAACTACTATTTTGATCTAACTGGTCTGGCCCCATTTGTCGAATTTTCTTTTTTTTTGGGTTTCTTCATTATCATCATCTTATGAGATTGAAAACTATAAAGTGGAATGGTCATTTACCTGAAATCTGATCTTAAGTTATAAAACAACTAATCTCAAAACAATGTGATGTACCAAATATATAATTATATTTCAAAGGTTCTGTAGTTTTTATTACTAGTAGGAATGCCGCGCGTTACTGCGGGTTATTTTTCTTATGTGTTGCACGTTCCATGTTTGGTTTCATATATTTTGTTTATTACCGACCACCAATATACTTACGCTAAAAAAAAAAAAAAAAAAAAAAGACTTTCAATAACTAAATGGGTTTCAAACTTCAAAATTCCTTTAATGATTATGGGACCTATTTGGAAAAAAAAATAACTCTTGATTATTTTGGTTACGGTTAATTTGGTTATGAACAATTGGTTGGTTCGGGTTGTCAATTAATAACGGTAAATTTCACTTGGACAACGTTGATGAATACTTTAATGGCAAGATGAGTACAAATCATTCGTCTTAGAGAACCTTTGTCAATCAAAAACAACAAATATCAATTACTTAGAGCAAGAAGTACATGAAATAAAACAAATATAAGAATGTAAAGACTTGTAGTGATTCAAAAGCACGTTTACAAAGTTTTACTCACCAAGGTTAGCTGGACCTAAACAAGAATATGCAACCAACATGGAAAAAACATTACACCAACAA